>JARHVA010007859.1:425000-522500 GCA_037957365.1 Torreya grandis
ATGACACTTAAATATTAAGAGTGATACTTAATATCACCTATCCCTATCTTATCCCTAGACCTATCTTAGGGCCTATTTTCACAAGTATCCAACCTTCATGTATGCCACATGCATCCCTAGCCATACCTAAAGTAGTCTCAAACCATCATTTTGATATCTTATCCCTTCATGCCTTAGGTTATGCACTTGGATAATAGTTCCATAATAGGGATAGTAGTGCCACATGGAGTTCATTTCCTAATAGTGGTTCTATTTTCTTTTCCCTCCTCTTTCCATAAATGGATATCTTTTCAAATCTCAAACCACCTAGTGTCGACCTATACCTTTTTTAACACCCACACAAACACTAGAATAATATTACATGATTTTTATCCCTCTAACCACTACATGGAAATGAGATGAAAATTACACATAAAAACTTAGAACAAGTTATGCCTAATCAATGTTATCAATCCCTATTTTTCCCTACTTCTGTATACAACCGTCTAAAACATTTATAAGCTTAGATTACTTAGATTTATAGTCTCAATAACATTCAAGGCACTCAAATAAATAATCATACTAGCTTCACTTTCACTTACATCATCACTTAGGTGGGGAGAACTACATTTTTCTTGATCCTTATTCAGATTATTACTATATAGGAAAATCTCATCATAGTGGGGTATTGAGGATGTCCAACCTACCCCACTTACAACACACTTTATCACTTATATCAATAATATGCCAAATTAAGATGGATGATCATTTTTTGAACCTAAAATTAGTCAAAACAATTCATATACAAAGATCTAAAACTCGTGTATGCAAGAGCAGGCTTGATAGAGCCAAACATAAGTGCACATAGAAGCTCAAAATAATACTACATAGAGGGCACTACCTCTAAGATTGGGACACTAGCACCACATATAACTACTATAAAATTAGTTCATTACTATCTAGGTGTTAGGATTAGGAGCACAATTGATTAACTTGTATAAGCAACTAAACACAAAATTTAACCAGAAGTAACAAGTAACAAGAAATCAAAAACAACACAAAATTTGAGAGACAATACACTCTTGTATTCAACTCATCCAAAAATAAAATACAATAAAGAAGATTCCACACTCTTCCCACACCTCTGAGGCTTCCCACACCTCTAGGGCTACCATTAATTCTCCTTCAAGAGTTCTCTCTCTCAATTATGGTCACAACAAACAACTCAAACATAGAGTTATTGTTCACCTCCACCAGTCAGTAACAATATTGCCAGTACACAAGTCCTCAAAGTACTTCAAGTAGATCTCCCTTGAACTTGCAAAAACTTGCAAATCAAATGATCTTACCATGTAGATCTAACCTGATCTTGCAACACCTACAGATCAACCTAGTTTTGCACACTTGCAAACCTAGATCTTACAATCAAAAGGATCTCTTCCTTGTCCTTGATTACAATAAAGCCCCATGAGTTTATTATATAGATCCCATGTAAACAATAATTAGACTTCTAATTACAATAATTAGACTTATAATTACAATAATTATAAACATAGACTCAAGACTAAAATTAGTGTTTTACATGCAAACAATCGGTTCATTAAACTGATAGTTCATCAACTAATAGTTTTGGAGCCGCACATGCAACTAATGTTGGTTGCTGTCTATTTGGAGATCACCGATGTCAGCCAATTCATGACCAATGTTGGTAGCTTCCTATCCACCCCTAACCGATGTCGATTGGCCTAACCGATGCTGGTGATTGTGACACTCAACAACCTCTTCCATATTTGCATACATTGAAGCTTTTAGCTCCACAACCTAACAATCTCCCACTTGGAGATAAACAACTGCACCTGTACCTATACCTGTACATCATCTAATTTTTTTCCTAGATTGTATCCGTCTTCAAGATCAATCTTGAAGACTAACCACCACACATCCTATGGTGCTACACCTATCATTCAAGTCCCTTGTCATCTCCAAAGTGTTTGACCCTACATAGCATGTTAACATACTGCTAGTCCCTCTCAGATACCTGAGAATCCACTGAACTACTTTCCAGTGCTTCTTTCCTGAATTGGCCATGAACTAGCTGACAACACCCACTACTTGGGCAAACTCAGGTTTAGTACACATGTACTTAACCTCATCATGTGAATTGGGACACTATTCTGTGAACTGTCCATCCATAGGTGTACTAATCAGTTCTGCATCATGCATCTTGAACCTCACCACTACCTTATTCACATAATCATCTTGAGACAACATCAACCTGTGATCTTCCCTGTCTCTAGGAATACTCATGCCAAAGAATTTTGCTGCTTCCAAATTCTTCATGACATACCACTGAACTAACTTTACCTTTAGCTCAGCAACTCCTTGCATGTGTGACCCTATAATAAGCATACACACAACATACAATAATAGGATAATGTAGCTAATATTATCCAACTTGGTAAAGGAAACACAATGGTTAAATTGGCATTGACTAAAGCCATGCTTTGTCATACACCTGTCAAACCTCCATTGTCTTGTAGCTTGCTCAAGACCATATAACTTGGCCTTTCATCTCACGTGTCCATTCTCTCTCTTATTTAACCTAGGAATCCATTCATCTTTCAGTGCTTTCTCTCTAGCTAGAAACTCTACCAAATCTCCCATTTGGTTCTCATCCAAGGAACCAAATTCCTCATTCATGTCATGCTCCAACTATTTCTTGGATTCTACTTGCTCTGCTTCTTTAAAACTTCCTGATTCTTGACCATTAGTGAGAAACAAGTAGTCTAAATAAGGCAAATAATGAATTTGAGGCTTACTTACACTTTTAGTCCTCCTCATGGGCATTTGAGACACCTTGACAACTTGCTATCCACCCAAAATCCATTTTTTGGTCGACCCTGGTCTGCACCTGACCAATGTCGATCCCACCTGATTGCCGACACCAGTTCCCTAACTGACATCAATGTCCACCTAGTCACTGATGCTAGTTCCCTGATTGACATTAGTCACCACCTACCTGACACCACTAACTCTGATCTACACATGACTGACATTGGTACCTGTCTGTTTGATGTCGATTCTACCTGACCAATGCCAGTAACTATGTTTTCCTGTGAGTGATGACTTTTTACCCATGAGCTTACCTTGGATCATAACCTTATCCAAACTACCCTACTCAGAATTATTTAGTCCCTGTGACTGATCTCTATCTGTCATCTTCTCCTCGAAAACCAAGGCTTTCCTTTTCTTGTCAAAAACATTAGATTTCCTCTTTGTGCAATAGACCTGATCCTTTCTTGTAGCATGTGTTTCAAGAAACCTCACTGTCTTCTATTTCTTACAAAAATATCGATCTATGATTTTTGGATCTAAACTCTTACCCTTTGACTCAAGAACATGCATCCCCTTCTTATTCATGTGACCAAGCCTATGAATCCACATCTTTGAATCTACAACTGAAGTAGATAAACCAAAAGGAGAATCAGTAATACAAGTAGATAGATAAAGAGTACCTACTTTCTTACCTCTTGCTAGAACAAGTGCACCCTTGGAAATTTTCCAAGAGTCCACTGTGAGAGTTACTGTGCATCCCTCATCACCCAGATTTTTAATAGAAATCAAGTTCTGCTTCAGGACTGGGACATGGATGACCTCTTTCAACAACCATGTGTTGTCCGTCTACAATTTCAGCTACACTTTCCCTTTACCAACCATTTGATAAGGCTTACCATCCCCTAAATAAATCTCTCCAAAGTCTCCTTGGACATATTCATGGAAAAATTCTCTATTTGGGGTTGAATAGAAAGAGGCACCAGAATCTAAAACCCAAGATTCCACTTTATCCAAGGAACATACAAGAGCATCATGTGCAACAATATCTGCAACATCTGATTCTTCATTTCCTTCATGTTGATCTTTAACCAACCTACAATGTTTCTTTACATGCCCTTGCTTTCCACATTTCTAGTAAAATATTCTGCCATACCTGGATTTGGATCTCCTACCTATCTTTGACCTTGATCTCCCTTGCTCGATCTTCTCTCTTTGCCTTCCCTTTCTTTCAACACTTAAATCATTCTCTGATGATTCACCTATGCTTTTCCTATGAATTTCTTCATTCAAGATTACACTAACAACATCATCAAATTTTAAGATATTTGAAGTAGACACAGTATTACTAACTGCCATTACCAAACTATCCCAACTTTTAGGTAATTACCTTAAGATTAAGAAAGCCTTAATTTCGTCATCAAAAAAAATATTGACTAAAACTAACTGGTTTACCAAACCATGGAAATCACTAAGATGACTGTGTATAGATCCACCTTCCAACATTTGCAAATTAAATAATTGCTTCATAAGAAATATCTTATTCAAAGCTGAGGGTTTTTCATATAAATGTGCCAAAGATCCCATTAACTCTACCATTGTCTTAGCCTATGATAAGTTGGAAATCACAGACAATGCCAGGCTCAACCTTATAGATCCCAAAGCCTTCTGATCAAGAACCTTTCATTCTTCATCTTTCATATCCATGGGCTTGCTTGCAACCCCACCCAATGGTAAGTACAGATCTTTTTGATACAAATAATCTTTTATCTACATCCTCCATAATTGATAATTCTTGCCATTAAACTTCTCCATTCTTAGCTTACTTTCTTTTTCCATTGCTATACTCCCACTCAATCAAAAACCCTTGAGAGTGACCTATAATCAAACACAAACCTGATCTGAACCAGATTCTGTGAACCTGCAACCCTAGCTCTAATACCACTTTGTCAAGATTAGGAGCATAATTGATTACCTTGTATAAGCAACTAAACACAAAATTTAACCAGAAGTAATAAGTAACAAGAAATCAAAAACAACATAGAATTTGAGAGACAATACAATCTTGTATTCAACTCATCCAGAAAGAAAATACAATAAATAAGATGCCAAACTCTTACCATAGCTCTGAGGCTTCCCACACCTCTAGGGCTCCCAATAATTCTCTTTCAAGAGTTCTCTCTCTCAATTACGATCACAACAAACAACTCAAACATAGAGTTGTTGTTCACCTCCACTAGTCAATAACAATACTGCCAGTACACAAGTACTCAAAGTACTTTAAGTAGATCTCCCTTGAACTTGCAACAACCTGCAAATCAAATGATCTTACTTACCATGTAGATCTAACTTGATCTTACAACACCTGTAGATCAACCTAGTTTTGCACACTTGCAAACCTAGATCTTACATTCGGAAGGATCTCTTCCTTGTCCTTGATTAAAATATAGCCCCATGAGTCTATTATATAGATCCCATACAAAAAATAATTAGACTTCTAATTATAATAATTAGAAATGCAGACTCAAGACTAAAATTAGACTTTTACATGCAAACAACTAGTTCGTTAAACTAACAGTTCATCAACTAATAGTTCTGGAACTACACAGGCGACTGATGTCAGTTGCTATCTGTCTAGAGATGACCGACATCAGCTGATTCATGATCGATGTCAGCAGCTTCCTATCCACCCCTAACTGATGTCGATTGGCCTGACTGACGCCGGTGACTGTGACACTCAGTAACCTCCTCCATGTTTTCATATAGTGAAGATTTTATCTCCACAACCTAACACTAGGAGGTGTTTTATACCTAAATCATATTTTTAACACTTAGACCAGCCTCTATCTCAATTTTCATCATCTAGATCATCCATCTTAGTCATTTTCTAGCTATGTTCTTATTTACATTATTTATTTTTATTTTTAAAAAGTTCAAATTAATTCAATTCTATTAAAAATTAGTGTTTGTACTTATTTCATATTTGTATCTTAATTTACTATACTCATCTCTTTAACAATATATGATTTGCATTCATGTAAGTCTTAAAATGTTAAAACATAAATCTTCGCTAATGTTTATGACTTTGGGTGACTATTGGACACAAAAGGAGATATCAAAAAGTCTTCAATTATTGTGAGATTATCATGATGTTTTCCAAAAAACATTTTAATAATTCAAAATTTTAGACCCTTAATTGGGAGAAATGCACATGGAACTCAAACAATGTCCATAACCTATCAATAAGGGACCATAAAGGCTAAATCCCAACATGAATCTTAAATCTAATCATAAAATTCACTATATTAATGAAGTGATAATTATTTATTTATTAGATAAATAAAATTGGGTAAGTATAATGGTGGTTCAACCTAATAAGTACTGGGAGATCTTATACTATGGGGGCTACAGGGCATTGACTTTATCGTATGTTAATGACCCATTTTTTATTCCATTTATAAATGTAGTTTTTAATTTAGTAGCAAGAAATGAAGTCTATTCCTTTATATTTGGTTCAAGAGTCTACCATTATATATTTATCACAACTAAATATTATGCTTAAACCACTTTTTTAAGGTAATGGAGATCCTTTGCATACAAGGTAATGTCATTTGGTCTGAAGAATGTTCTTGTTGTTTTATTTAGGGGTGTGGTATATGTATTCAAATATTTCATCCATGATTTTATATAATTCTATCTTTATAATTGGGTTGTATTTTATTTATTTAATGAATACCTATCCATGTTGATATTAATTGTATATTGATAACAAGCTCTTTGCATCACTTTGAATATATTGTTGGGTGTCAGGAAACTTTTTTTAATTTTAATAAGAGATTATTAATAACCTTAATATCAGTGTTTCTCGATTGCATTAAGTGGCATTTCATGTGCATGTAGATGATTTACCAACCATAGTAGGATTTTTATTTGCTCACCCAGGATATGGAGTTCTAAATCATCCCTTTCATTTCACAAGCAATAAATTTTCAACAACAGAGAATACTTATACTACTATAAAGTGAGAGGCCCTAATTATGGTATTTTCACTAAATAAATTATGTAGATACATCTTAGTAATACCATTCCATGTTTTTATAGATCATCAAGCTCTGTAATATCTATAAAATAATCCCATGGTAGGTGGAAGGATATCTAGGTGGTTAATGTTACTCCAATAATTCTAGTTTAAGATTAATGTTAAACCAGGAAAATAAAATGTGGGACTAGACCATATTATATCAATAAGGAATGGTGAGGATCCATAAAAGTTTCAAGATCTGATGTAAACTTATATATATTATCTATGATTATATAAATATATAATACATGGCCAATTTCTTGGAACAAAAAGTGTTTCATGCATATTATATTGAGAATAATGAAAATCAGCTAATCACATGAGCTATACCATTCATCATTATCAATACGCTTTTATAAAATATGGGTAATGATGATGTGTTACATAGATTATCTCTAGATCATGAGTGACCAAAATTTATAGAAAAATCACATCAAGGAATCACATGAACCCACTTCCTAGGAGAATACACTACAAGGAAAACATTACAGAGTGGTCTATGGTGGCATAGTCTATTATAGCATGTGCATAGAGTTGTAAAGCACTGTGATGTTTATCAAACAATAGGAAAGTCATATCAAAGGAATGAAATCCCTCTAAACCCAATTTTAGTAGTGAAAACATTTAAAAAATAAGGAATTGAATTTTTAAGACCTATTAATCCATAAATAAAATTTAGTCATGCTATATATATAATAGCTTTGATGGATTACTTAAAAAAATGGGTAGAATTTGTTGTGACACTAAGTTTTAGTATTAGAGAAAACCAAATTATTTTATGAGAACATCATAACCAGGTTTGAATGTCTATTGAAAGTAGATAGTGATAGAGGAATACACTTTCTAAATAATACTATCAAAACCCTAACATAATAATTTATGATATCACACCATAAGAGAACAACCTATCATTCTTGATCTAATGAGGATGAATAAGCATCCAACAAAATACTTGAGAAGATGTTTACAAAAATATGAAATATGTAAAGAGAATATTGGAGGATCTAATTCCTATAATCAGATGTGCATACAATATTAATTATAAGCATGTGATAGTGTTCACTCATTTCTAGCTTGTCTATGAAATAAAATTAGTTATGCTTATGGAATGTGTAGTTCTTGGTATGTGATTCACCTTGATAATCTGACGGGGAGATCAATATTCACTTCAATAAAGGTTTCTATATCTAACTTACATGGATGAAACTAGGCATAGAATGAGTTGGACACAATAAATAAATAATCAAAGTCAAAAAAATTGCATGATCTTAATATTCAATATAAATAGTTCATCTAGATAAGATGGTATTATTGTGTGATAACATATTTCATTCACATCTAGGAAAAATTTGAATTAGGTGGAAATTACCATAGATCATCCATAAAGTATATCATTAAGGAATAATAGAGATATTACCTTAAAGGAACAATACTTCTAGGGAATGTAAATTGATAAAGGCTTAAGCCTTACTACCAATGATCTTTGTTAATCTCATGTTGAAAAAATTGGGTGGGTGATGAGCAACACCATGCAGTTCATATTTATGTTTCTTTTATTAATTTTTTTTATCTTTTTGTAGTTTTGGTATGTATTTTGATATCTATATCCCAATAAATTGGAACATAGTGAAAAAATTCAATGTCATAAAGTATGAAAATTAAAAAAAAAAGTAATGAAAATAGAAACATAAAGGAGAGTCCACACAGGGTCAAATAGGTCAATAAATTTATTTTGGGACTGAAGCATTTACAAAATAGGTGCTAAGGACATGTAACAAATAATCACTCTAAAGTGATTAAATCACTTTAAAGATTACACCATTCCCAAATTAGATTAGGGTGTACAACTCAAGTAATGTTCAATAAAGGAAAGTTTTAGAAGAGGAAAGGTGATGCATCACATCAAATAATTTTATAATATAAAAAAATGAATATGTCCAACAAAGTGAAAAGGTCACATTACAACAAATGACACCATTTAAATCCAGAGCATGGTGATGTGAAAAAAACTCACCATAATTCAATGTGAAGTGTCAGGAAGTAGAATAAAGTAAAAATATATAAACACATGACACACATATCACAACAAATCAATAACTCATAAATAAAATATCCTTCTATGACCTAAGTTTAATCTATTTACCTTAATTTAAAATTTACCATGTTTTCATTACAACATAGCAAGAATGAGTTGATCAAATATTTTCATACCATTGAATGACAAAAAAATAGTGAAATATGAATAGGGTTGGCCTTGAGATAGATAAGTTATCATGATCCTAACCCCCTTTTTTGAAAATGTAGTTAATAAAACATTTATTTCCCCAAATTCATTTTCCCTTACACAACCTTGGGAACTAGTCATGTAACATTAGCTTCAAGGCTTAGATGTTGATCGATTGATAGAACTACCAAATTTTTAAAAACTCAAATAGGTTGTGATGATGTTTCTAAGTTAGTATAATGAGGGATAAATTCACTTATCATAGGATGTTACCATCCACATCAACACAACAACAATGGTGAGTGAAACAAGACTTCCATCTCAAGGCAAATCCCTCTTCTCATACAAAACCAAGATCCTTATGATTCATTTAAAAACAAGAGACAATTATTATATATGATCCATAAAACTCCCCATTGATAAAGTAAAGTATTCTATAATATTAGTTCTCTCTAATTTTATTTCATGTAGATTATATTAGATTACCAGATTTGCATGCCAAGAAATTAAAATGGGTCATTGACATTGTGTATCACATTCTCTAAATGCAAAATAATTTTAATTAGTTAGAGTTCCTAGTGATTGAGTTGGATTACAACATGTAAAATAATATTTCAATTGTGAAACATACTTTCGAATACATTTTATTAATATTATTACTTTTCTTTACTCAATGGAAGTGTCTTGATGGTCATGTTATAGTGGATGGATATTTTTGGCCTATGACCACCTTAAATAATCTAGTCTAGACTAAGACAAGGAAATATTATGCATACTTAGGCTAATTCAATCAATCATGGATTTAAGTACATTCACTCAGTATATCACACTCTAGGGTGCCCACCGATGTCATATAATTATAGTCACCACATGTACATACCACTAAACTCCATGATAAATTTTAGTTGTGACTTGATGGGCTAGCTAAAGCACCACACATCTCCTTACCATTATTCTTCATGATGTTATATACATAATAAGAATTTATGAGGTATCAATCATTATTTTCAATAATGATGGATCCTTTATGTTTCATGGCCACTAGAGCACAACATCCAATGGCACACTTATAATTAAAGGTAAAAACTTAGTAAAAAGTACCACTAGAGACATTTGTGGCCTTGACACAAATTGATACAAGGAAAATTAAAGTTATGATGTACAGGACAACACCACCTCCATCATCAAATAAAAATACTCATAACACCAACCCCTAACTTAGAGACAAAAATGTCCTAAAGATTGTTTTTAAGTATGATCTCACACAACTATGATTTCAAGAAGAAGAAGTGTATAATTATATGCCAAAATACATATGAAAACTTTATGACAAGGAGGGAAAAAATAAAATTTATTTTAAAAAGTAGTGTGCATAGTCTGAGTGTACAATAATGCTCCAAAATTCATATTAGATGAAATTCCCACACCCATTGAATCAATCATAGTCCACACTATCACATAATAATAAGAGATAAAATGAATAATAACAACCATCTTTCAATGAATATTACAATAAATATCATTATCATCGCATATAACCAAAAAATAACTAATGGAATATCAAAGCATAGAGTAACAAACAATCTATCAACATCATCTCATGTGGAGGGTGAGGACACACACAATACCAAGGACCTATCCATTCATTTCATAATATATTTGTTCATTTTATACACCATAATTGGTGGAGGAAAATGAGTTTAAAGAAGATAAATTAGTGGAACAAAAACCTAATGTGATAACTTATGCACACAAACACTTAAAGAAATATTTGGTTCCACCTACCCATCCAAAGGTTCTAGTTAGCAATTTCATAATGGTGTTATATTATCCCTCTTCCTCCCTATAATATTGACCAATTTCTTCACCTCTACCATCTCCCTATTCCCTATATCATCCAAAAAGGAAGACATATCAACACAAGAGGAAATTGCATAGGCCAAAATTGAGCAAGAGATGGCTAAAAATAAAGTTGATAAAAAGGTAATGAAGGAATAAAATAAAAATAAAAAATAATTTGAGCATAAAGAAATCTGAGCATAAGGCCAAAGAAGAAGAACAAATGAAAAAAAGAGGTAAAGGAAAAAAAAATTAATAATAAGTTGCACAAAATAATAAATATGATGAATAAAAATACACACATAAGAAGAGAGAAGAAGAAGAGGAGAGGAGGAATAAACTAAAATAAATAAAAAGGAAAAATAATATATGGTAGTACACAAGGTGTATAGGAATAAGGTCAAGGCTAACACATAAGACAAATAATAGAAGGAGGAAAAGGTATAATACCTAAAAAATTAGGAAGAAGACAATAAGAAAAAGGTTGACCAATCAACTACAAAGGATGTTTTGGTGCAAAGGCATGGGTGTAAAAATTTGCCAAAGAAAAAGAGTAACAAGAGAATAAAAATAAGTTTGAATCTACAATCAAGTAGTAGGTAGAAGATGATAAAAAGGAATAGATCCCTAAATCACAACATTCATATTTCACATCACAAATATCATGATTAAATTAAGGAGGTGTGCAAGAAGAATCCTCATAGTAAATCTATGATAACTATTCAATGAATGTGAGATTTAAAAGCACCAAGGGCATGCTAGATAACAATCACACTCCTTATGGAAAAAATTTGATAGCAACCAACATTGATAAAAAATCATCTTCTACATTTAATTTAGATACATCATCACAAGAAGCATCAACAAATGTGACCAAATTTTACTTGTTAAAGTACATTGAGGGCTTTTTTACATTCTAATATTTAATTGTGCAAAACGCATCAAAGTTAGAGAAAGACAGAATTTAGCTGAGAGATAAAAACACATAGGTGCCTCTTTTCCTTAGTAAGGATTAAAAATCATTGATTATGTGTTTTATACATTAGTGTTTCAAGTTTTGGATGACCAAGTCATTTTTTAGGATATATAATTCAAATATATTTTGTCTCAACTCATAAAGGATTGACTTGTGTAAAAGCTTCAAAATTTTCAAACATAAGGTCAACACTTGAAGGCTAAAACAAAGGTCATTTCTATTTCCTTAAGGAATATGAAAAATTATTGGACACTGATGCAATACAATCTCAATAGATTTCCCACAACACAATTGACTAGAAGAAACACTTGACCAACACCTAGAGCGAAGTAAAATTGAACCTTGCCAAGGCCAAAAAACCCAAATTATTAATGGAGGATTAATTAGCTACACCTGATCAAATGGATTATACATTGAAGGAGTCTCTAGCCTCAAGACATAATGTGATGGAGAAGTTTCATACTCAATAGAATGACATTTTGAAGAACACATTTAATACCATACAGATTCAATGACACGCATATAGGCTTAAGGATCTATTATAATATATTTAGTGAAAGGTGTCATATATTAGGGCCACCTTTAATATAAAAGAGGATGAAGACATAAAAAATCTCATGTTTTACCCAGATCCTTCATGCACCTTGATCATTATGGCGAGGGAAGCCCCAACCAATTGGAATATATTCAATCAGGACTTGTGCTATGTAGATATTTCTATTAAAAAATAATTATGTATCCCTAATTCATTTTTTTAACCTTAATCCAACATGAGATCCAATCAAGGAAAGTTTATAAAGCTAAAAAAAATTAAATACTCTAAAAAAAATGCCTCTAGTAGCTTATTATATAGATAAAAAATCTTAAACAATGACTCTAGCAGCACCATATTCTTATACAATACCATCATCTACAACAACTCCATTCACATCACCTTATTTATGGCCTCCTTTAGTTCTAGCAACACACTCCAAGCCTTCTCCATATTTATATATATTTCATAGTTTTGAATAATTTTTAAGTAGGGAAGACCATAGGAATTAGGCACAAGGATAGGATTTTTGACAACCTATAAAGGGTGGACTTTTAATTATGCCAAAATATTGAAAAATTACAACTATGGTAGATTGGTATGATACTTAAAAGCTCAAAAAGGAAGCTAAGTAGTGTAAAAGAGGTGATGAACAATAAATAACACCTTAAGAAATTACTGCAAGCTTTGTTTTTGAACTAACTCCCTAGGGCAATCAATTGCACTAGATAAAGCATGAGGCACACTTCTTATGACTTTATCTTGGGATGAGATAACTATTTAAGTTCAAGAAATTTTTTGTAGTAGACTTAGGAATGTAAAATCATAGAATGTATATATATTTGAATATTATGTGATGTATAATAATTTGTAGATATATATCCTATATATGTATATCAAACAATTATAGAATATTAAATGACTCCTTAAAAGGAATAAATAAAAGGTTAGAATGCGAAGTGACATAGCATTGTATGTTTATAAATAGCGATCATATATAAAGGGAAATAGTTTTGAATGATAAGAGATTAAAATAGATATTGATTCATGGTTCTTAAAATTTATTTTATACTTGTTACATGCATAATTTAATTCTATTATGTTCAAAGCTATTTAATGATATAGTTATAATGTATGTTTTGTACAACTAAGTCTATGTTTGAATGGATAATAATTGATTTTGAACATAATGAATACTCCACTTTTATATACTTATGTATACATTTTAAAACTTTTTTGCAATTCTCATAAGAATAGATATTAGCATGTTTTAATGAATTTTAGAGGAACATGTACTACAATAGTGTAGATGATATTTTGTGATTACGTATCACCTCAGTCTTGTACACTTGGAAAACTTAGAATTTGGTTGTTTCTCTTAGTTATACACATATCTTAATTTTGTAAACCTTGCATCTACTCTATCTTGTTCCCCTTGGTCTATCTCTTATTCATAATAGCCTTATATTAATGACATATACATCTTATGTTGACCATAATGCTTAGAATTTACTTGTCTTACACCTATGTAAGTTCTGATCATATACTAGTTTTTACACCATATTCAATGAGAGCCAAAGGCTTGAGAGAAGTGTGCATAGGAACATAGATTTATTGGTCAGTCTCAACAATATATTATATTTAGTGTATTAAACAAATATATATATAGTGAATATGATCTTATAAATAAGGAGGTTGCTCCAACTACTCCTATAAATATCTTACAATCTCCTAAGTTTGTGAGTTGGGTGAATCACACCAAACTCACATATAAAATTATTATAAAAAATTACTAATATATATTAGTGTTACATAAAAATAATATTAACTAAATTAAAATAAGTAAATAGAATTTACCATATGATAAATAACTAACTACCATGTGAATACTAAACTTTCCTATCATTCCTCCCCTCTTAGTGTTCACATGGAGAGGAATCACATAAATACACAACTCTATATTAACCCCCCAGAATGCGGACATTGGGTTCACCCAAAAATACATCTAATTTTAGATTGATATTTTTTGTACATTGTAAGTCAATGTCCATGGAAGTGCAACTTTACATGTTTCATTGTAATTTAGAATTTCTTATCTACATAGGCTTTATTTGAAATTTTTTGACAAAAATATTTTATTAGAATTGACACAAAACACTAAAGATGAATCCAAACTATAAACAACATTTATGACATGTTTGGATTGATTATAAACACAAAAGACACCTTCGACTTTTTATTAATTTTGAACAAATAACTCTTGATAAAATGTCAAACTTAAAAATTAAACTATATTAAACCCAAACTAAAAATTCATAAAAATAAAAATAAATCATTACTCAATAAATAATATAAAATCTTAAAATCTAAATATAAAAATCTAAAAATAAAACTTAACAAATAACATAATACATAATAATATAAAAATTAAAGAATAAATGATATATAATTGAAATACATCATAACTACCTTAAAACACTAAACAATTAAAAACATAATACCTAAAAAAACAAATTCCACTAATTTTTTTTTTATCTAAACCCATTTATAAAAAAATAATGAAATGAAAAAATAAACATAAACCCATGTATTAAAATAATTATAAAAACTTATCACCAAAAATTAAAAAACAAAAACCACTGTTTAAAATTATGGATTAAAAAATAACGAAAATTTAAAACTAAAAATTCTAAACTCTAAAAACCTAAAATGCAAATCAAAGACTTTAAAATTTTTATTTTCCACCATCATTCAGAGGGGAGCTGAGCTAAAATTTGAATCCACCATTTGAAGGTATGACACTGCACTGGATTGATAGAGGGCATCATTCCAAGGGAATGGAGATATGTTTGATCCTAAGGGAGAAGGTTGTTATTAAATGAATGCCAAGAGCCACATTGTAATATCTCATTTTCTAAAATTTTAAATCCTATATTTTTAGAAATTTGAAAGCATTAACATTCAATATTAAATGAATGATAAGGAAGTTGTGGTCTATGCATGGGAGGATGTCATACCCTAAATACATCACTTAAATGCCTCTAATCTATTGTGAACATTTTTTTGGATATTTATAATTTCTTCAAGCCATTTTTGGTTTTTGTTCCTACGTATTTTAATTTTCTATTTGTTTAATGAAATGGTGAAATAATGGATGAAAATAACTATGAAAAGAGATAAACAAAGTGAAATTGAGAAAATAATGTAGGTGAATGATGATTTCCAATGATGGTGCACATGGTCCACACTACTGAACCATTGACATAATGATAAAAGCATGAAAAAATGAAGAAATGAGGTTTTAAAATGGTCTACACTTAATATTCATTGTAACATTTTGGAAAAAATAATGGGTGAATGAAACACTATGCTAAGAGAGGCCTGGATAACCTAATCTTATATGAAATATAATTTTTACACCATAATCAATGAGATTCGAAGGCTTGAGGGTGGTGTGCACAGGCACATAGATTTCTTGGTCAGTATCAACAACATATTTGATTTAATGGATTGAATAAATATATATAATTAAGATACTCTTATAAATAAGGCTGTTACTCCAACTAATCCTCTCATGAATATCTTGCAATCTCCTAAGTTGGTGAGTTGGGCGAATCACACAAAATTCACATACAAAACTACTATAACAAAATCTTAATATATATTATTGTTACATAATAATATTATTAACTAACTTACCATAAGTAAATAATATTTACTATATGATAAATAACTAACTACCATGTGAATACTAAATTTTCCTAACATTCTACTCCTTGGACACTAGCATCTAGGATAGACAATAACATCAACATTATTTTCCTACCCCAACACAAGTGTCCATTACCCTAAATTCATCCAATTTATAAATGGAATGTATTACAATGGTTAGTTAAAGTAATTTAATGTGTGTTATCTCTTGATATGATTGGTATAAATACAATATCAACCTTCATTTATTTCTCACATAGAAATTAGACCAAAAGAAGATTCAAGAAGCACTCAAGTTACCAAAACATTTCTTATTCTACCATATTCTAACATAGTTCAAAGGAATAGCCTAGCTATATGTTTGAAGAACTAAAATAGTAGTCATAAAGTCATATTTTCCAAGTTACAAACATGTCACTATTGTACTTTATTTACACATTACATGATTCACACATAAGCCAATACATAAGTGAGAACTATATGAGTCTAAGGACATCATTTGGAGTATTGGATATGTAGGTAGTGCCCTTTGATAGTGGGGTCATTTTGGGTCATCTCAACATTGTGTGACAACTAACTCATTTTTTTCCAAGGTTACATTGAAAATGGAAAGATATGGTTTTACCATTTCACCATGAATGACAATCCATGACCCAAATCTAAATGCACCAGAGTAAAGGTGAAGCCAAACCTAGAATCATCTAGATGGTTGCATCCTATTTTATTTGATACTCTATACTAGACACTAGTGTCGAACCTAGATATTAACATCAATGTAATCATCCTAGGCTAACACAACTATCTATAGATCCATAAGAACAAGATCTAGAATCTAATAATTGTTCTAGAACTATCTTTTTGCCTATTTTTAGTATGTAAAATATCTAGAGCTACATTATAATCATAACAATTTAGGTACACCACTTATCTATCATTTATATATTTATCATGATTTTACTTTCTATTTATAGCTTATATTAGTCTAGTACTTTGAGTTTATCACATTAACTAGATTATTATAGATATGATACTCACCCTTGTGCCCTGTCATTTATACATCCTTAACCCTAACTACCCAGTTAAGATCCACATATAAATTAGGGCTAAAACTTTGGTGAGCCCCATCTATTTGAATGTAAATTTTTATAATTCCTAGGGTTTTAATCTAACCAGGGTTTCATATTACTATAATTTATAATTTCCTATTAGTGATTTGCTGCATGCAACCTAGGTGTAGCCCTATATTGGGGGTTGTCCCTATTGAACATATTAAGATTCACCTCAACCCATCTAAGATGTCTCAAATTAATGAGGGATCTCATATCTTGGATAATGATGATACAAATATTAGTAATGAAAAAATGTTGATAAGGTTATCATAGAAGAATATTATGATAATGACAATACAAAAACAAATTCAAATAATCATGTAGACCATGATCAATTGCATCCAAAAGTAATGATTCATGAGAACATTCAAAAAAATGCTAAAGATCTTGATAAAATATTTAAAACTACACTTGAAGCCAAAAATTCAAAAACTTTAGTGGATATATCCCTCCCCTTCAACACACTACAACTCAATACAACCAATGGGGGCATAGAATATGTGTTTCAACCTTTATTCCTTGAAACTACTATTGATACATATATTATGAACTTACCCTTTATTTCAACACAAATACTAGGTTTAGTGCCTATTACTACTCAAAACATGTTTTTATCCACTTTGGTAACTACTCTAATTGCTAATCTAAATTACATTGGGACTATAATTCAATCACTCCTTCAAGTCATAAATCCCTTAGAGGATAGAGTTAAAAACATTGAACAAAAGGATTAAACGTCTTTGCATGATATAGATTCACAATATTTTTTGCATCACCCTATTTCACTTAATATTTCTTTGTACCCTCTACCAACTAGATTTAACTTGTGTTCACATTTTATGATGGCAAGGATTATACTGAATAACATATTCAAACCTTCTATTTGGCATGCATATATTATGCTTCAAATGATAAAATTTTGACCAAATTATTTCTAAAGAACCTTAAGGACTATGTTTTGAGTTATTTATATGACTTACCTCTCTAATATGTTAAAGCATTCAAACCTATTATAAATTAGTTTTTGGCACAATTTTCTATTAAAATTATCAAAAAGGTTTCTTACGTTAAAATTACAAAGATAAACAAGGAACCAATGATCCAATCAATAAATATGTCTTGATATATAAGACAATGTTAGCCAAAATGTCCAATCATATGAAGGAAAAATAGTTAAAAGACATATTCAAGAAATGTTTTCTTCATTCCATACATGAGTCCATTGTTTTCAAAAAGTTTCAATCTTTAAATGACTTATGCCATGTTCTATGGGACCATGAAATTAATCTTATGTCATTGGATAAACTTAAGTATGTAGAAAGCACACTAGCTACATCTACATCTAGTAAAAAAAACGAAATTAAACCATGTTATAAGGTAAAAATGCTTGAGTCTAAAAAGGAAACAACAACCCTGGTTAACATAGTTTCATAATAGACTAATTATCTTGCCTTATCTAATTCACCAACTTGAAATTTTGTGTCCACATGCAATATTTTCAAGCTTTATCAATTATCGATGTTCTCTCTATTTTAGTAACCCACTGAGTCTCGGTCTCTTTGAGTGCATGCCTTAAAGGGTACACCAAGAAAGGGGTGGATATACCTTTGGTGCTTCATAAGATTGTTATCCCCTATACCACCTCATAAAACTAATACAAATCCTTCCTATACGTTTCCCTAATCTTTAAAACCTCCATCACATGCTTATTTGAGGAATTCATTGCCTTAAATATCCCCTACCTATGCAAAACCCCTTTTTACCAATTTCTAAATGTAATTCAATGGGTCAACCTTGTTTTGGGAATAGTGCATGTTAAGGGACTATGTCAACATAGGTTGACTTAGTTTGATGCCTAATGGATCTATTTTCCAACTAAAAAGGTCAACTAGGTTGACTACATCATCTAAAATTATAGAAAGGCTTAGGCTCAAATCATGCTATATATAAACCCTTTTTCACCTCATTTCAAATATAAATAACCATTCGTTTTATTATTATTTATATGTATTTATACCATTATACTTGAGGATTCATTGCTTAGGGTATCATTCTTCTTGGAGGAAAACATTTGTCTTATTAAACCTTGAGATTCACTAAGAGCTCCTTAGATAGACTATAGTCCATTATCCATCCTTAGCCTCTTCAACAATACACAATAATCTATTGTAATGAAACATTGGCAAAATCATATGTTGAGGATCGATGGGTCTGTCTGCAAGGTAAGTATTACTAACTCTTAATCTTCTTTTATAGTATATATATTTTCATGAATAATGGGTAACAAATATATTGTCTCTCCTTGCTTAGGATTACCTCTACATTGAATTGAGTATATTTTTAATTTTTGTGTTTGTTGCTAATGTTTATCCCTTACTTTGTACCACAATATTTAGTGAGCATTAGATTATATTTATTTTATTATATATACTTAGCTATGTTTCTTGTGTGGTGTTTCTTAACTAGAGGCTTTAGAACCCTCTCTAGTCATATTATATGATAAGAGATATCTTAGGTTTTTTTATAGGACCCATATTGGTCATGACACCGATTATCTATGTATCATTAGAATTATAGTTAATTGATTTATCTTCTCCTAATTAGGATTGATTTGTAGATAAGATTCACTTTTAATTGCATACATTCTAGTGAACCCAATGTAAACTAACCCTTGCACATTTTTAATTTTTAATTTTAGACTATTGGATAAATTTTGTCGAATCAGTATAATAATTTATATAAAGGGATTAATTCTCAATTAATCTAATCATAATTTTTCAAATTTATGTGTAATTCATTCCCATCTATAAACAATTAGATCAATCTAATAATGCACTTCTATACTCTTTACAGATCATCTTCTACTTTGTCAAGTTCGTTGACATAGTTAGGGCATAATATTATAGGTTTTTCAAATGAAATGAGCATGTAAATATTGTTCATCTCTCTGTGATCAAAATTTTTGTATTAGCACACTAGATTGATCCTATCAATTTATATTTTAATCCTATATCTCAAATTTTATAACAAATTATGTTTATAATACTAGATCGATTATGTCAACATAGTTCTTTAGGTTATTTTAATTATTCAACTTTATGCAAACTTAATCAACTGGTTTGACTATGATAGAACATTCTATCTTGATAGTTCAAACCCTTATCTGGATAACACATTTTAAAATTATCAATTCAATATCTTTAGTACACTACTACATCAATTTAGTCAAATTCATCTTAATTATTAGGTTTATTATAACTAGAATAGTTATTCTTTTTATTAAATTTATTTTCCTTCTATTTTTCAATATTTAAATTTCAATCTTATTTGTCCTAGTTTTTTAGTTCTATAAAAAAGTAACCTTGTAGTAAACTAAGTTGACTAGCTTGATTTAGTTCTATAGCTATTTTTTACCTATGAAACTGAGATGACTTACTCAATTACATTTATTTGGACTATTATTTAACAAATTCAACTAAATCAACTATGTTATATATTATTTGCATATTAGGTTAACCCAATTAACCTATTATGGTGTATTTTTTTAAGTAAATTAAATTACCCCACATTGGTAGTAATTAATTAATTTTTTATTTATTTTCTTTCTTGCTTAGAGTAGTGCACATAGTATAACTAGGAAGGTTAATTTAATATATTAGTCAAATTTTTCCCTCACACACTACCAAATCACAAAAATATCAAATAAGCATCTAAACAATTCTACCCAAGTTTACCTACTTATATTTCATCACCAAGTGGGAAGCCTACTCAATTTTTTGGATGAGTATAAATACATGGTTGATGGTGTGTTTTCAAATCACCTGACACCCTTATCATTGTGGTATTGTGAAGTGAGGGGGTATTCCTTAATACCAAGCATGTACCATCACCAATACAAATCCCTTTCATCCCTAACATATCTAAAACCAAATTTATCTTACCTCTTCTTAATTCATTTTAAAATCCAAATACCCTATCATATTTTAAATAATAATTTAAAATATACAAGGATATTCACTCAATAAATTAGCATTTACATTTCACTATTTTTGCTTGTTATTTTCCAATCATATTTTGTATTGTAAAACTTGTATTATCTAGAGTTGGTGCAAGGTTTGTGTTGTGTGTTATAACTAGATCAACCTAATAGACATATTTACCTATGTGTTTAACTTATTTAAAAAAAATGTTTTTCTATAACATGCACACCACATTTAAAAATAAATAAAAATAAGGGACCCATTATTGTAAAACCACTACATTGGGATCTATGATCTTAAATATATATGGATAGGGTATCATGTATTTCTCATATATAGTTATTTATATAAAATACATCATTCCCAAGTTTAGATTAAAATAAATCCAAGCTTAAACTAGTATCTTACATCATTTTGAACCTTGGACTTTCACGAATTTTACTTTGACATCATGTTATTATTTATGAACCAACAAATCCAATCTTTATATGTCCTAGTATACATATGTTGATCACATGACTAATAGATAAAGGCCATTAATTTCCTCTAATCATGTCCATATTAAATATTACACATGATTGTGACACATGGTGATCTCACATCATTAAGTTTTTTTATACAATTACAAAATTTATAAGTCATTCATAGCTTTGAACAATTAAAAAATAATGAATCTTCTAAGATCTTGAGATTCCTAGTCTCTAAAAATTAATTATGTGGTATATTATGGAAGCACTACCACTAGGGGTCTGAATCAGTGTCTTGAAACAATATTTTCTTTCCATTTAACCTTTTAAACTAATATAATGATTAAGCAATGCATAGAGAAGCAATCACATAAACATGAATCAAGATATCAACACATGAACACAATAGATATGTGGGAAACCCTAAGAAGGGATAAAATACACTAAAACATAGCTTTAAATACAATACTATAATCAATAAATCAATATTTATTGAGGCACCAACCCCTCACTAGTCATGCACAAACTCAACTAGTCCTTTAACAAGCTCCAACTTACAAGGAGGCACTAGACCCCTAGGTGACTCAACACCAAATTAGACACCTAAAAAATCTTATCACATTTGGACAGATATTTCTCACTCAATGGATTATGATCACCTTAATTTTATTTTCACACTCTTTTATTTCTCTCAAATAGCCTACTAGGCCTCTTCACTCAATATGCCTCTTATTAGGTATATTAGGTCAACCAACCTTGATATTCACATCCAAAAACTCTATTATATGTTCATAATAGTGTGTATCTCCTCTTATTATGTTATTTAATACCACCCACTTCTTAAAAATATTCCCTCTTCTTTGCTCGTATGTGTATTCTCTACTTCACACAAAATTAGGCCAATTAGGCCTTGTTCTTATACTAGACTTTTGCTCTCATACACCTTGGTCAGACACAAAACTTTCCACACTTGGATTACCATTAAAATGTGTAATATAACACATTTAATACATTAAAAACCCACTACATATTTATGTCACCAACCATGAGTACTAAACCCATTATTAGGCATAAAGGAGACCTAATGTAATTAGGCCTTCTCAAGAAATACGTTATAGTTAGCCCTCTTTGAAACGTATTTATCCTCCATACATATATGATACACATAAAAAAAACCTAAAATAAACCCATTATAAAATCCATATAGGTAAATACCATATTTTATTCCAATTCTCTACTTAGACCATATCATAAGCACTACTCATAATAAGGTCTATGCACACTTAGAAAGTCTATCATAAAAATTGAAGCACACAACCAATTTTATCAAAAAAATAATAATTAAATCACATTTATATCACATAAATGACATTAGGGTCATTAAAAACTTCATTATACACTCCAATATAGATCTTAAATCCTTAAACTCACTTCTACAACATGACAACTCAAAATTGTCTGAATGGTCCAAAACCCAGTCATAAAAATTTACATCTCCATACTTGAATATATTATCATGAATAATAAACTATAAAAAATATATATTATATATATATATATATATATATATAACATTATAATATTATTTAAACACTTCTAAATTGGGTATATTGACATAGGAACGTCAATCTCACTAACACACAAAAAATTGCCAAAAACCCTAAAAATATAGTCCTGATGAATGTTATTTTCAAATAATATAAGGAAACTTAAAATAATTATTATTCTCATTAATAATTCCTATTTTACCTATATAAAATCATCCAATATATATATCACAATATCTAGTGTCAACTATTGGTCTTGCAAACCAATTTATTGACCTTTTATCTCACAGTCCTTACATAGCTAGACAAGCCATTTTGGATTTCATATTTATAATTTTTATACTAATTATAATAATTTTATAGATCATATATATGTAATATATATACCAAAAAACATAAATATTTGAACTAGATAAATTTAATCCTATCATAGAGTCTCAAACTCTTCACTCTATCATGCATATCTAGAACTATCATTCTACCTTGAGGACTAGTCATGATTATTATGACTTATAGTACCTATAAAAACACTTTTATGGACTCCTAATTAATTTTAATGATAATATGAGATAATTATTTAACTCTCATAGATAAAAATATCATGTTATAGTGACAATATTGGTCTTACAGACCAATCTCTCAACTTTACATCTTCATTGTCTCATCTTCACTAGACAGGTCAGCCTATGAACAACATTTTAAACATTTTCAATGACCTCAAATAAATATATATAATATTTATATGTGTTATATGTATTTAAAAAAATCCCATGTAATTGGATCCATTCCTAATCCATGATAACTCATCCCTAATCTCATTTTCACTTCTACCTGGTTTTCTCACTATCTTCCTCACTAGGCCTTTTTAATGATAGGCCAACTTCCATGAAAAATTTAGTATATTTAAATTATAAATAATAATAATAAAACACCATGGGAAATAATTATAAGTCAAAATATTCAACCTCAATTCATTGTGTATGTTTGACTCAGTCAAACCTGCCTACTATACAAAATTTATGAGAAAAAGAGTTTTTTTATAGATTCCACTCACTCTTTTGATAGACCAATTCCACTTGGAGGTACCTATGAGATTATTATACATGATAAAATAATAAAAATATGTCAACTAATCCATTTTGAGCCATTTACATCAATATCTTCCATATTAGGTCACCATAAAGGTTTTAGACCGATTTTCATTCTTAGCATTTGTTCATAAAACTCTGCCCTTGAAATAAACTCTTAATACATGGAAATAATTAATAGGAAAAATTTTAATCTCTCCCAAAAATATTATCTTCCCATCCAATAGTCACACATTCCAAAAAGAATCAAAAAGTGTCTCTCAGGCTTGGAAACCTTTACTCTACATACTCTAGAGACCTCAAATCCAATTTTTATGCTTTCTTATTCAAATCAAGACCTCAAAATTCATTATAACTCTTAAAAAAACCTCTCACACCTATAAAAAATATCACATGAGATATTTTCACCTTGAAATTTGAACTTGACCCCTCATTAGGCCACACTAGTTCTCTTTGCATATTAGGCTTTGAAATGCCAGTCACACAGACCTTGAACATAACTTGAAACCTCTTGCACTAATATCAAAACCTCATACTCATGTCATACATCCTTATACCATATTTACATAAGATCACAAGCATCTAAACCTGATCATGATACTTAGGTTCTTAATACAAGGTCCATGAGAAGAACACCAATGAAGAACTTACCCCTTTGTCTCACTTTGAGAGTCATGTGATTAAATCTACATCTTTCTCTCATGATCTAACATTGTATTACACAAATTAAAGTAAATACACATACATATCATCATCATCATCATCATCATCATCATGTCATATCCATGATTAAGAACTAGTCCATCAAATAGACCTACCAAGCACCATACCATTTTTAGATCTTTAAGACATATTTTGTAGCTCATAACTCATCTCTAAACATCTAAGATATAATCCTCATCTCCCATAACTATTATTGACATAAATGATAGTAAAAAAGACACAAGACATCAATGATAACTATCAAAAATATCCCACATTGTTATTGATGAAAAACCACATATTAACTAATCATTATCAAACTACACTACTCTTAACAATGTTTTTCTATCTCAAATTGAATTATTCAGAAATAAATTTATTCCTCAATAAATTTAATCATTGATAACTTTCTTCCCCTTTTACATGAATGACAAAGGGCCATACACACTATCACAAGGTCATCCATACATAGGCCACTAATCCTTGGAACTAATCATTCATAGAGCCAACAATATCCCCCTTTGTCCATGCATAGTTATATTCAATATTCTCAAGCCATCATGACTTAAATAACTTCATAGAATCTTCATGGAAACACACAGTCAAATAGGTATGTGAGAACAAGCCAATATCTGTTAGACCTATGATATAATTTCTTTCCTTCAAGAAACTCAGTCTAGGTTACCAGAACAAGTAAACCTATTCAACATGACCCTAAGGTCATATTAAAACTCCTAAACCATTGAAATATTTAAACTAATCTTCATATTGACTTAATGAATCAACTCAGTATACATGTCAAGACCCTATTTATGAAAACTTAGAACATTTTTCATTCTTAGATGACTGAACAAATTCAAGGCACTTATAATATGTCAACTTACTTTTTAGATCATCTCGAGTCCTTGAATCTCATGGAATATACCTATACCAAAAATAGGATTGGTATTATATAACAATCAACAAATCTGATCATAACCACATAATCAATAAAGAACTATTCCTTAACATTTTTCTCACAAGATTCATGCCTATATCTCACATTAAAATCAACATTCTACTTTCCTGACTTCATATCTCTCAAATTGATCTTTGTACTAATCCTAAAAATAATTATGCTTACACACACATAAATCATCATGCATATACTCCAATAAAACTAATTTTGAATATGTAGAAAGGAACTCAAAAAAATGACCATAATAATAACACAAATAAACTTTACATACATTCAAGTTTTTCTCAATTAACCACCTCACACCTCTATATACATTGATTCCACCTGGATGATACCTCCTTAGATACATTTTATCTAGACCAAAACCTCAAACTTGGTGAACACATTCAAAATAACTTGTCTAAGATTACTAGAACATTACACTAGCTTTCATGCTTCAAAAGACCTAGTGGGATCTAAGACTAGGTCTAGGTTAAGACCTAAACCAAGTAACACCTTACTTCTACCATACTATATGACTATTTAGACCACCTTTTAATGCCTCTAATGACCTCAAGAACATTCTCAAACATATTAAATACTTCAACCTATCTTCCCATTGTCTCATCATGTAGTCCTCTACGTAAACCTCAATCATGACCTAGATCATGAAAACAACTAAACTTCTTATTTATATTCAAATTCTCTCTTTTTTATACTAATAATGATGTAAACACCTTATTTTCATGCAACACCTACCAAGACTCAACAAGTATCCACCAATATTTCTTCTTCTACAAGCTAATAGACATACTGATCTTACAACACACCTTTATAAGTTTAGCCTTCATAGACCTCTTTATTACTCAAGGCAAAATACTTGTCTCCTAGGCCACTTCTAAAGAGATATATTACATATAAAATATAGAACATAAATGCTCATACCTATGACACCAAGGAGCTAAGTCTTTCACACCATATCATGACTCCTCATGACCTAAACAACACAACTATGTAGTCATCTACTTAAGTCTTTCAGCAATACTTATAGCTTTGTTAAAAAACTAAAATAGTCATCCTAATATCATTGGTATTATAGAATAATATATAACTCATATGCATTCTTGTAACTCATGATGAATCTAAGTATCCTATATTTACCTCAGGGCTTCTCAATAATAATAGAAACAAGGATACATGTTAATACCTTTATACATCATGAGGCCATTTCTAATAGATTAATATATGATCTTCTTGGGACTAGAAAACATATTTCAATGATTATTAGCATGTCATAATATATACTTACAACTGGCCTTTCTCATCTAGAATACTTGTCAACTTAGGTTTGACTTTTGACTTGAATTCTACATAATCCTTCTTCTTAGTCAACTTTGTTAGTACTTGTTGGCCAAATTTGGCCACCATATAAAGATTTTACCTATATCAATTAGTTAAATAGAGTTATTGATTGACCAAATTATCAAAAAATGACTTGCATAAGTCTAGAGAGACTAGACCTTCATTGCAATTCATAAAAAAGTAAATGGGTTAGTTTAGTTGTACACTTCATAGATTTACATGAAAATCCTCCCAGAGCTAAATGATCACACATAATTATTGTATTTAGTTCTAGGATCATGCTCTACATTTTTTTTTATCTTAATGATCTTTTTATCTCAAGATATAAAGCTTCAAAGTTAAACTAGCAGAGTGGGATGTGCATGTAGACATCAAGTTTAAGCCTTAGTAAATAGAAATTTTGATTCCAAAGTTATCAAGGATGAATGAATGATTGACAAGTGTCAAGATCTCAAGTTCTTGAACAAATATCTAATGGCACATGTCAATTGACAAGGCCAGTGGGACCAAATAAATTAATGGAGCATGTTTAATTATACAAAGATAGATCAATGATGAGCGAGAGATCAACTAGTCAATGGATCCTACGAGCAAATGAGAAGCTACCAAGTGTCAAGACCATGGAAAGTAATAGGTAAATTAATGGTACACATTTGAACTATGCAAAGGGAGATTGATAGTACATATAAGTTCAGAAATTTAACAAGCTTAGAATGAATGTAAGGCTAACACATGGTGCAAGTGTAGGAGTAGCTAAAATTGGAAATGTATCATGAGGATAAACATGTAATTTACAAGTGTATTAATCTTGAAGGCCTAGATCAATATCTATGGCCATTGTAAAAAATCAAAAGCTAGGGACTTCATAAAGAACAATTGTGACCTAGGTTAAAATAGAATTAAGTCCTACAAGGATCATCCTATCTCCATTAAAGCTCATCTGAATGTCATAAGTAGATGTAATCATACAGTCAACAATTATCAATGATAAAGTTTTAATTCCATTGAAGCTTAGTATGAATCTCTAGTTCAAATATTTTTAATATATAGGGTCCATCTTCTAGGGTCATAGTATTATTATATGACTATGTTCATTATTCTTTAAATATTTATGCATATAGTGAGTCCTCAGCTTCCATAAGATTTAAAGGGTAGAATAGGTCTATTTAGACCTAATAGATATCAAGAATAAAGCTATGTGGCCTATAGGCTTTTCATTAATAGGATAACTATAGGAAAACCAATAAATGAGATTGGTTTTAAATCTATAGTAAGACCTATGCTCAAATTTTAAAATGGGGATAGATATGTGATTAATGAAGAAGTGTCTTATCTTCCAAAATAGTCTTTTTTTCAACAAGAAATTACCTATAGCCATTAGTGGCAAATATAGTCATGGATTTGTCAGGTTCAAGACATGAGGATTTTATCCTTATAATCAAATAAGTAGGAGATGGATTAGAATATAAAATAAAAGGGATTTTGGGATTAGAGATTATAGTGGAGCATTAAATTCTATTCAAAATAGTAAATATCTTTTCTCCAGCAAACTTAGTCATTACTCATCATCTATAAAACAAAATTTCATTATCTAGTGCATTTATCAACCAATGAGAAGAACTTGAAGACTATTTAGAGTAAATATAGGTTAATGTGTTGATGAAGGGTCAGTCCTCATTAGATTAAGTGTGTTGGAGCATTCATTAAAAATTGGTAACTCATTGATTGTTCTTGGTTAGTGTGTTTCCTCTTCTTTCTTTCCCATTTTAAGCTCTCTCTCTGATTCTAGACTCTCAAAAAGACTCTTTAATCCTAAATATTAGGGGAATCTCTAAGATATTTCAAGATATTTTCCTCTTGATTAGGTTAAACCCTATCAATAATTTGTAAAAACTACTTCTTGATGCATAAAAGACTTTCTTTACCTATCTTTTGCCTTGGATTTGTGTTGAGTGAGTTGTGCATGATGGCATAGTGAAGGAGAATATTTTTCATCCATTGTCCTCCTTCATTTCCTCTTCTAAGGTGTGTTAAAGATATTTTCAGTCTATATTAGTGTTTTTCCTAAACCTATCCATGAAACACTTATGTAATCATCTCATTTATGAGGTTGTGTGAGGTAGTATTATCTTATGTTGATCTTGTGGGTTCAAGATTATGGGAGTTTCTATTTTTATTTAGTGCATCAGATTTTAGCCTTATTAGGAACCCTTTTACCCTTTATAACCATTTTACATATGATATAATTATTTTAGGTGATCCATCAGAAGGAAGTCAGTCTTTTCTAGAGGTTCAACCCCATCATAGGTTACCCATAACTTGGGGTTGCTCCCATATTATGTATTAGTTAGAGGGAGCTTGAAAAAATCTCTCAAAAGGTGAATATTAATGTGATAATAGTTTTTTCATGCCTAATTGGAATTAATATGTTGTTCATTGGTGAAGAGTTTTAGTGTTCTCTTTATCCAATCAGCCTTTGAAGGTAAATGTTCAAACATCAATAGCAACTTTGAGTACTCATGAGATAGTGTAATCAACCAAATTAAGTGCCTAATAATCATAATATATTATGTATAATAAACCATATTTTGATTATTATGATTTTATCTACCCCTACACATGACAAATAACAACCCCCATGAACCTATTATGGAGGTCAAAGGTAGCCCACTTCATTTAGAGGAGAAATTTGCTTTGGATCAAACTTCTTAGCATGGATTTCATGAATTAGATCTTGAAGGAAGTATTGATGCATTCATATGTGAAGGGATGTATATTAATGAATTATTTGAGATAAAAGTAGACTTTGATTATAATAATGAAGGTCAATTCTACATAAATGAGCAAGAGGAAAGTATATCAGAGCTTGAGCAAGATAGGTGTGATATTTTAGACCTTGGATGGTTAAATCAACCCGCATGTATAATTGAAGATCAATGTTAAATATTGAGTGATGTTTATGAAAGATACATCTTAAATTCTCAAGAGATGCAATTTGATGAACATACCAGTGAAAATTTTGAAGGGTTATGGTAGTGGTTCAATGCCATAACCAAATATTCAAAAGAGATTAAGGGACATGTCCTTATTATAGGAACCCATGAGAATGTTTATCTAATCATGATTAGTCCTAATTTCTACAAGGACAAGGGGGAAGAATATGGTATTTTTGAACCACCAAGTTAACCAAGTGCAGTTGCTCATGAGAGGCTAAATGAAGTGTTCATATAAGGCTTTCTCAAGGGTGATGAGAAACATCAAGTAAGTGACCCTAAAGTCAAACATAAACCAAGCCTGGAAGACTTGGACTAGTATGTCTACATTGGAGACATGTTTTTTCCATTTCATCCATTAGAGAGAACATGAAAAGGATTGGCTATCAAGTTACTTGGTTCACCATTGATGAGGCCAGGATATGTCCAATAACTGTATAATAAATGACCTCATCTTACTCTCTCTTTCTATTAAGTTTGATTGCATTTTGTAACTTTTATTTTGATCTGAGATGAGTTAGGATGTGATTATCCATATTTTGTTGATTGTGATTCTAAAATTTAAAAAGACCTGTAATTTGTAACAAGTGTGTTGGAAAATTGTAGTTTTGTAATAAAATAGGTCATCATCAGCATAAAGAACAAATATGAAGTGGATTGCATGTTTTTGGAAGCATTAGACTCAATTCAGATTAGTTCTAGAACATGTAGAATCTATTTTGGAATAATCACAGTTAGTTTTGAAACCTACAAAATTTGTTTCAAAACCATCACAATTAGTTCTAGAACTCCATAATAATATTTCAAGTTGTCACATTATCAGATTTAGCTCTAGAACTCTATATTTAGGTTTAGTAATCCTATAGATAAGCTCTAGAACATTTTCAGCCAGATATGGAACTAATGAGGATCTATTCCAAATAGCTGGTGATCTATCGTATCAATGATCTCATTAAATTAGGAACAAATTCTTGATTTTCCAAACTTGTAGAATCAAGACATTTATCACACAACTAGACATCCAGCCACATATTGATTCAACATCTATTCTGGGCACGATTCAATTCCATCGTATCTATGAAACAGTTACAACCATCAAAGCATCTATATATATATATATATATATATAGACTTGGGAATTTAGTAGAGGGATATAGATATAGAATATAGAAGATAGAGAAAATCATTGAAGAATAGAGAGAAAAATGATAGATTAGTACATTTGTAATATAGAACATTTTATCAATGAAATAACCATTTCTATTTTGAAAGAAAATTAAATTATTCAAATCCTATTCCAGGTGGAGCAAGGGCCCACTCCTCCAAAGAACTAGGATCTTCATTTTTGTAGGTATTTAGATTTCTATTTGCAAAAGTAAAATATGTAATTCTATTAAATTTATAAATGATTCCAACTCCTTAAAATTAAGATTTGTTATAAATTTGTTCCTGTAGGCATTTTAGATTAAATTTTCATTTTTGCAACGTGTGTTTGTTTCCAACAATCTATTTCATTTCTGCAATGTGTGTTTGTTTCCAACAATCTATTTCATTTATATAATGTGTGTTTATTCCCAACAATCTATTTCATTTCTATAACGTGTGTTTATTTCTAGCAGAATAGTTTGATTCCAATAAGGTTTTGACCAAGAAATTCTTAAGACATTGAAACCCCCCCAAAAAAAACAAAAAAATATATATAAAAAATAACTCCATTAAATTACTAAATCACTACAATTCCTCTTGTTGCATATAGCTTTAGACATAGCCCTGGTTAAATATGACATCAACAAGAAGTTGATTAAATGAAGGGGATGATGACACCCATCATTTTTAACACCGTTGTCAGGGAAAACTAGTTAGAATTTTCTAATTAGGTGTCAATAAGAGAAAAAATCATTCATTTAGTAATTGAAGAAAATTTCCCTAATTTATAAGTAGAACATGAGATTCCAAGGGTAGAGTTATCCCCAAAATATCTGAACAAGAATTTCCATCATCCTCTAGTTTAAGAAAGGACATTGAACAAGAATTGGAGGCACCATTATCTCATAAAAACAAGAAGCAAAATTGCCATCTTCGGAATTTTTGGATTAGTCACCAGAACCAAGTAAAACCTTAGGGAGGAGGATTATTTCTCAAGATCCATTGAGGGAAAGTTTTTATTCTCAATTGAGTAGTCAACCCCCTACTCCTGACTTTTCACCATCCCCATAATAGACCACATACCACATTGATTGGGAGAAGGGATTAACGAATACCAGAGAGATTGAATGAGAAGCTAGAAGAGAACCTAAGAGAACCTTTACCTATCCCATTCAAATTGAGGATGATGAAACCATTATGAAAAACATTTCACCTGCACACTTACCCACATTTAGAAGAATGTCATCTGAGGATCTTGACCAATTTTTGTATGAGTTTAAAATACTATGTCAGACTTATGATTACAAGATAGATAATCAAAAACTAAAGTTGTTTCCATCTACCCTAAAGGATGAAGTAATGAGGTGGTTTATTGGATTAACATCTAATTCTATTACCAATTGGGAACAAATGGAAACTGTCTTCCTAGACAAATATCAAGATTATTGTAGAGGAAGAAATTCAAAGGAAGAATTTTTCAAAATCAAATAGGAAGAAGATGAAAATATGGAAGATTATTTGGATAGATTCTTCTTTGTAAGTAAAAGATGTGGATTTTTACTTCAATAAGATTTAAATAAAATTAATTTTCTCAAAGCTATGGATGATGAATCTAGGGAAACCCTTGATTTAATTGGCAGAGAAAACATTGCTCAATTAAGAATGGATGAAATCATTAAAATTTGTAGAAACTATTCAAGAACAAGGGGTGGACCTCAAAAAGGGAAAATGGTTAAAAATTTGAATCCAAATATGAAAAAAATGATGGATGAATTGGCAAACTTTAAAATAGACATATTAGTTCAATTGACCTCCACCATGGATGGATTGTAAGCTAAAGAAAATGCCCAACTTGAACCATTAGCCATGTATTGTCCTAGATGCCAGAAGAAGCATGCAATAAGGGAATGTCCTTTGGATAAAATGGAAGTATGTCTTGTCTGTGAATCTAAAGAACATGATACTCATGCTTGTTCTCTTCTTCTACTCATAAAAAATAAGCTCAAACAAACCAATAACATCATCCACCACAAAAGAATTAAATTTTGTTTAGAGACAGCTTAACCAAGGATAACTTATGCCAAGACCAACTTATAATCCCTGGATGATGCCATGGGTAACTCAAATAGTACCACAAATTTGGGGACAACCACCTTGGGCCCCTCAACCCACTTGGAATCCTTAGGATTGGGCAAGTAAATATTGGAATACTCAAGGACATCAGAAACCTTGTGTTGGTCAAGGAAATCCTTATGCTTGGCCACAACTTAGATGGAGCCCTAGTAATTATGTGTAAGGAAAAACATATCCAAATCAAAACCAACAATCCATAATGGGACCTCCAACTCAAAATCCATAGATTAAAAACATAGTCCAAATCCAAATGCCAACATAACCAGTAGCAAACCCAAGAAACAAACAAACAACTCCTGTATATGAAATAGAACCAAAAAAATTAGTTGATTTAAATATAATGGATTGTAAAAACATTCAAACTAGATCTGAAAAAATAGTTAGCAATCCACCTATTATAATCACTGAGATGATAGAAGAAGTGAAAAACCCTAGCACAGTTACACCTAAGGAAGATGACAAAGAAAAATATAAGGAACTAGAAATAAATTCTACTAAGATTCCATTTCTAGAAAGACTTAAAGAAACCATAGAACTTAAAGAATCTAAATTGGTGCAGGAACTAAGAAGATTGAATATTGAAATACCATTGTTACAAGTAATTAAGGATATTTTAGAGTTGAACAAGTTAATCAAATTATTATGTTATAAAAAACCTGGAAGAAAGAAGTAGTACCCCAGGACTATTTAGGTAGATGGGAAACTTGTTGATTTATTAGCAAGAAAACTCTTAATACCTAAATATGGAGATCTTGGAAGCCATGTTATTTCTATTTCTATAGGGAATAAGGATATACATAACATTTTGATTGATTTGGGCATACCTATCAATGTAATGACAGTGGACACTTTAAAAACATTACCATTAATAGGTATACAACCTACTAATACTATATTACAGATGGCAGATCAGTCTGTAGCAAAACCAAGAGTTATTGAAGATGTGGTAGTAATGGTGTAATCATGGGAGTATCTAGTTGAATTCCTTATATTGCAGTCAAAAGGTAAAACACTTGGTTATCCCATTATTTTGGGGAGACCATGGTTAGCTAGAGTTTCTACCTTAATTGATTTCAGGTCAGGTGATATGACTATTTCAAATGGTAAGATTTCTAATCAAATTTCATTATATCTATCTGTATGACCTTTTATCGATAATAAAATGAAATAATTTGCTGATATTCCTAATATTACTGAGAAAAATTTATCTTCTTTGGCTATGATAACATTGCAAGATCATGTACAAAAAATAGATGATATGGTTAATCCTTCATTAAATTAACATCAATCATCATTGGAGCAATTAGGATTAGTTTTAGAACCATCACATTTAGTTTTGAAACCATCACAGTTAGTTTTAGAACCATCACATTTAGTTCTGAAACCATCATAGTTAGTTCCAGAACCACACGAATTCTCTGCAAGTAAAGATAACTTCACTTTAGAGAAACGTGATTTCTCTTGGGAAGAGAAAGAATTTGTAGCATCAGCTTTACAGATATCATTAGTTGGTGACAAATTTGACCTACAACAAGATAAGTATCATAACTCTTCCTATTGTCCTTTGTCCAACATTTTGCTTTTAGGAAATTTTAGAGATGTTGCTACATATCATATATTGTTACCACATGCCTATCTAATAAACACCTTAATAGAACCCTTTCACCAAATCATTTCATCATATCCTAGAACCAAACATGTTGAGATTCAACCAGGAACATTTTTGAATATTAATAATTGGTTAAAGAATGATGAAGAATTCAAACTGTTTGATGTTTTGATGGATCATATTAAAGCATTTGCTTGGGAATATAGAGATGTGAAGGGAATTCATCCAAGTATCTACACCCATCAAATTTATACTAAATATATTAGACCAATTAGGCAACCTCAGAGAAGGATTAATCTAGCCTTAAGGGATATAGTCAAATAAGAAATTTAAAAACTACTATAGGTAGATTTTATCTACCCTATCTTAGATAGCTAGTGGGTGTCTCCTCTTGTAATTATCCCTAAAAAGAATGTAAAATGGAGAATTTGTGTTGACTATAGGGAACTAAACAAATCCACCCTGAGAGATTATTTTCCCTTACCATTCATAGATCAAGTCTTAGACAACCTTTTAGGTAAACAATACTTTTCCTTCTTGGATGGATTTAGTGGATACAATCAAATTAGAATTGTTGTTGAGGATCAAGACAAAACTACATTTACTTGTCCATGGGGTACCTTTGCTTACAGGGTATTACCATTTGGACTATGTAATGCTCCAGCAACCTTTCGAAGCGTTGTATTAGCAATTTTTTTAGGCCTAACAAATGACTATGTGGAGGTATAGATGGATGAATTTACTATGTATGGAGATACATTTGATGATGCCTTAAAAAATTTGGACAGAGTATTAACAAGATGTGAACAACATCACTTATCTCTTAGTCATGATAAATGTTTGATGATGGTTGATGAAGGGATCATATTAGGGCACCATATTTCAAAAAGAGGAATTCAAGTTGACCAAAAAAAATCAAGATTATTTCAGACTTGCCTATTCCTCAAACTCCCACAGATATAAAATCATTCTTAGGACATGCTGGATACTATAGGCATTTTATCAAGGATTTTAGTAAAATTTTTACCCCCATGTTTAAATTACTTACCAAGGACTATGAATTTATTTGGGATGAATAATTTCAACATACTTTTGAAGAAATTAAAGAGAAATTAGTATCTAACTAAATATTGCAAGGACCTAATTGGGAGAAACCTTTTCACATCCAAACTAATGCCTCAAATACCTCAATTGGTGCAATTTTGGTACAGAGAGATGAAGAAGGAAGAATGTATTCTATTTACTATCTTGGTAAAAATCTTACTCCCACTAAAATAAATTACACTACCATTGAAAAAAAATTCGCTGTGATCTATGCAATCAATTAATTTAGACATTACATTACATGGTAAAAAATATCTATACATACAGATCACTCAGCAATTAAATATTTAATGAAAAAACTAGTGGTTGGAGGTAGAATAATTAGATGGTCATTACTTATACAAGAATTTGATATTACAATTATGGATAATCTAGACAAATCTAATGTGGTGGCTAATTTCTTGTCAAGATTGACCAGTACAGGGGATCAAGATTCAGTCAAGGATAACATTCCAGATGAACAATTGTTTGTTATTTTAGCTAACACACCATGGTTTGCTGACATGAAAAATTATCTTGCAACAAGGAAGTTTCCTCCTTTCACTAAAAAACAAATAAAAAATTTAATCAAAACTAGTGCACAATTCAAATGGTTAAATGGAATGCTATTTAAATGTTGTCTTGATTTGGTTTTACGCAGGTGTGTAAGAGAAGATGAAATTTTTGACATCCTCTAGGCATGTCATTGAACCAAGTGGAGGACACTATTAAGTGAAAATAATAGCTCACAAGATACTTGGCGGTGGTTACTATTGGCCATCTTTGTACAAAGATGTGAAGAGATATATCAGGTGGTGTGATCCTTGTCAAAGGATGGGACAACCAACTATTATTAATGAAATGCCTTTGCAACCACAAGTAGTGATTGAACCATTTGAGAGATGGGGATTAGATTTTGTTGGACCTTTTAATCCTCCTTCACAAGGAAAAGAGCACATTATTATGTGTACTAATTATGTAACAAAATGGGTAGACGTGCAGAGTTTAACAAATGCCACTAAAGAAGCAGTTGTTGATTTCCTTTAGCATAGAATTATGGTAAATTTTGGAGCACCAAAAAGCTTAGTTTTAGACCAGGGACCACAATCTATGTCCAATATGATCTAGGCCTTCATAATGTATTATCAGATCAATCATAGGAAGTCATCTCCCTATCACCCGTAAGCAAATGGATAGTTGAAGTAACAAATAGAGAATTAGAAAATATCCTCACTAAAACAATTGAAGCTGAAAGAAGAGATTGGGTAAAAAGACTACCTCAAGTTGTTTGGGCTTAAAATAAAACTTGGAAAACCACAACAAGGTTATCACCATATGAGTTATTCTATGGGAAAAAGCCCTTATTGCCTATTGAGTTTGAACTAAAAACATTAAGGACATCAGCTAAGGTGGGAATTGAATTGGATGTAGCTCAAAAGGAGTCAATCTTTAAAATCAATGAATTAGATGAATTCAGAATGGAAGCACTTCACCAGACAAAGATAATTCAAGGTCAAAGAAAGCAATGGCATGATTCACATATCAAAGAAAGACAATTCAAAGTAGGAGACTAGGTATTGCTGTTTGACTCTAAGTACCAACACCTCAAAGGTAAATTAAGAACTAAATGGTTGGGACCTTATCATATCAAGAAGATATTTGACAATGGTTCTATCCAATTACTTCCCATTGATGGTAGTAGAAGAATACTCTTGGTCAATGGACACAGGCTAAAACTTTATAGGAAGCCTCCTACTAAGGATGAATTCTTGAAGCAGATTGAAGAAAACCAAAAATTTGATCATATGGAAGAACCCAGTTCTTCCAAAATGATCAAATAATCAGATGAAAAGATCTAGAATAAAGGGAAGAGAGTGAAAACTAGTAAATGACATTCTCTTCCCTAAATAAAATTAGAGATCAATTGAAAATTAGTGATGGTGGTTGATCTTCTCAAATAAATGGCTAATTCAAATAAAACATTTTGTTTTTTGAATTTTAACTATTTTCTAACCATTTTTTAGGGATGATGTGTTAGCATGATAGAGGGATTACATCCTTAAGGATGGTAATTATGTTAACTTGTTAAAGGTTAAATGGAAAGTTTGCATGTGTGATTAGACTTGATTTAGAAAGATTAGTATGATGAGTCATCTCTTATACATCATGGTTAAATGTGCAAAATCATGAGAAGGATATTGATGATAGAATGAGTTGGTGGATAACCTTAAATAATAATTCTTATGATTGAAGAACTGAATCTACTAATTTTGTAGCTGAGTATAGTAGTACGCAGATAAAATTGATAAGTTATGTAGCTGAGTACAATAATTTTGCAACTAAATTCACTAAATTTACAACTAAATCTACTAGTTCTACAACCTAAATCATCATTTCTAATGAGATGAGAAGAAATTTTTAGCTAACCTATGAAAGATTTAAAGAAGAACGAATCATGGGAATAAAAAAGAAGGTAGAATTAGACAATGATACCCAACTCCTTGCAGATGAAGAAGTAGAAAATATCTTTCAACAGGTAGGATGGCTAGAGTTTCTGAGGAAATTTCCCAAATACAATGATGAACTAATAAGAGAATTTATTATCAATTTAGAGAAAACAAGGATAAATATTAGGAAGGTTTTCATTCCTTTTTCTATAAATATCATGAGTGAGATGTCTGGAATACCAATAATGTATGTTCCAAACCTTGTCAAAGGGACATTGAAAGACCTAGTTGAGACCCTATTGAAAGAAGGGGAAGATGAACCCCAATATATCTATAATATAAATAAAATAATCAAAGGAGTTAAGAGGGATAACTTGCCCAAACCCTTTGATAGAGTAGCATTCTGGATAGTTAAATATTTAACCTGTGATGGACAGTTTGGGATAGTAGGAAAAGAAGTCCTAAAAATCCTTATACACCTTAGATATGGAGCTAAAAAACTAGAATATATAGTAAACCTTCTAGGGTTTCTTTTTGAATCCATCCATACCATGGCCCAGAGGTATTCTTTAGGTGTAGGAACAATTAGACATCATGGGTTAGTGCATTTAGTATGCCAACACTATTTCCTTTCCAAGAAAAATGGGGAAGAAATGTGAGATAAATTTCTTGGAAAATTTGAACAAAACCCTAGTATTCCTAAAAGAATAATAGCAATTCCTCTTTCTCCTTCACTTCATTTAAAAACTACTACCATTGCTAAGGCTATAGAAGAACTAGTACCTATCTCTGATAATGACAGTTCACCTAGGCCTGAGCAAAAGGTGAAAACTAGAAGAAATTATAACAGGAGACCTATGTCTACACATTTTGAGGCTCCTCAAGAAATAAAACATCATAAAAAGTCTAAAGAAAGTTTAGAGGAGATGCAAGGACAAGAAATGCTAGAAACTGAAGCTGTTGATATTTTGGGCAGCATCACCATGACTCCTCCTGAACCAAGCCAAGCAGAAAAGGAAAAAGAAGATGAAATATTTGAGGAGCCAATTTTTCAAGAAATGAGTGAGACTACAGCACCATCACATGCAGAAGATGAATAGGTGTCTTGGAAAAGGAAAGTGAAATTCCCTATGGTGGAAGAGGAATGCTTAACTCCCCAAGAACTTTCAAAAAAAGAACAAAACTAGCAAATTAAATAGGCTCTATTTTTGTCTAGAGTAGAACTCATTATCAAAGAAAAGGATGAGGAATTGAACTTCTTCAAACTCAAGTTATAACAGAAGGAAATGCTCCTTAAAAGTTAACAAACCAATTCATAACCAAGAATGAGGAATTAGAAAAAATTAAAAGGCAATTACTAGAAAATAAGGAAAATGTACAATACAGACCTCTATGTCAATAGTCTCTACACAGACTGAATTGACTTATCTACCACTCAAATAGTTATGGTATGACACATGTAGAGAACTCAGTGAAATCAAAGCATCCAATATAGACTTGAAAGGAAAGTTGGCAGAAGAAGAGAAAGCAAGGAAAAAATGGGAAGATAAATTTTATGAGGAAAATGATAAGTATAAATGTCTTGTGAGAATACAAATATTTTGTATGATGAGTGAGAATCTACTTGCATGTAGAAGACCTCCTATTTATAGCATGTTTTTAGAGGAATAATTCATTAATTGGTAGTTAACAAGGATAACATGTGGCCTTTCACATGAAATAAATGGTAAAGCTAATTTCTCAGTCACCTACTCCTTAACTAATATAGAATAGAAAAATCTTCTTTGTGAATTTAACCTCTGTAATTTTATGCTAGAGAAAAATATAGGTTTTATGATCAATTTGTATGTAGGAGAAGGCTAGATTAACACATTTGTCTCTGTTCTTCAAAATTAGATTGCATGGAAAGAAAGGGAGTCAGAGCATTGGTCAAAGGCTAGTTCATCTAGTCTCTGTATGAGAATTCGTTATGGTAATCCATCTACCTTTGCTACATATTTCCAATCCCATGCATTTAATGATAAATTCAAGGGACCTTATCTTCTCAATTTACAACAAAGCATAGATGTCTTCACCTCTTATGAAAGGGAAAATTTTGATAACATCTATGATGCATGTTTAAAAAGATGGGAATTTATCTTGGTGGCATTGAAAAGAAGGGAAGTAATATCCCCTTCAAATTTAATCTGGAGTTTAGAAAGGGAAAAAGCTTTATGCACAATAATTCCCAAAATCAATAGAATTCCCTTGAACATATGGATAGGAATGTAGACAGGGCCACCTCTACTTCTCACCCCCATATCTCCTTGGAAAAATAGAGAACCTCAACATCCACTCAATTTGAGGAATGGAAAAGAAAAGTAGAAGCAGGAGAAAGGTATATTACTTTTGAATCAAAGCGTTGGGATATTTAGTTCTAGCCATTTGATCTAACCAATCAAATGGAATGTAGGATATACAATCTTGAATTTGAAGAGTGAAGTTTGTAAAGGGACTTACAAATAAGTAAGTATGGGGGAAGTGATGAGGCTAAGATATGTCCAATAACTATATAATAAATGACCTCATCTTACTCTCTCTTTCTATTAATTTTGATTGCATTTTGTAACTTTTATTTTGATCTAAGATGAGTTAGGATGTGATTATCCATCTTTTCTTGATTGTGATTCTAACATTTTAAAAGACCTATAATTTCTAACAAGTGTGTTGGAAAATTCTAGTTTTTCAATAAAACATGTCATCATCAAGATAAAGAATAAATATGAAGTGGATTGCATGTTTTTGGAAGCATTGGACTCAATTCAGATTAGTTATAGAACCTATAGAATCTATTCTAGAATCATCATAGTTAGTTTTGAAACCTATAAAATCTATTCCAGAACCATCACAGTTAGTTTTAAAACTCCACCATACTATTTCAAGCTATCACATTTTTAGATTTAGCTCTAGAGCTCTATATTTAGCTCTGGTAATCCTACATATAAGCTCCAGAACATTTGTAGCTAGACATGGAACAGATGAGGATCTACTCCAAATGGCTGGTGATTTGTCAAATCAATGATCCCATTAAATCAAGAATAGATTTCTAATTTTCCAAACATGCAAAATCAAGACATTTATCATATAGTTGGACATCCAACCACATCTTGATTCAACATCTATTCTGGGCATGATTCAGCTCCATCATATCTATGAAAAAATTACAGCCATCAAAGCATCTATATATACGGACATGGGAATTTAGTAGAGGGATATAGATGGAGAATATAGAAGATAGAGAAAATCATTGAAGAATAGAGAGAAAAAGGATAGATTAGTACATTTGTAATACAAAACATTTTATCAATGAAATAGCCATTTTTGTTTTGAAAGAAAATTAAATTGCTCAAATCCTATTCCAGTTGGATCAAGGGCCCACTCCTCCAAAGAACCAGGATCTTCATTTTTGTTGGTATTTAGATTTCTATTTGCAAAAGTAAAATAGGTAATTCTGTTAAATTTATAAATGCTTCTAACTCAAAATTAAAATTTGTTGTAAATTTGTTCCTGCAGGTGTTTTAGATTAAATTTTCATTTTTTCAACATGTGTTTATTTCCATCAATCTATTTTATTTCTGCAATGTGTGTTTATTTCCAGCAATCTATTTTATTTCTACAATGTGTGTTTATTTCTAGCAATCTATTTCATTTCTGCAATGTGTGTTTATTTCCAGTAGAATAGTTTGATTCCAATAAGGTTTTGTCCAAGAAATACTTAAGACATTAAAACCACCCCCCAAAAAAAACAATATATATATATATATATATATAACAAATACCTCCATTCAATTACTAAATCACTATGATTCCTCTTGTTGCATATAGCTTTAGACATAGCACTGGTTAAATATGACATCAATAAGAAGTTTATTAAATGAAGGGGATGACGACACCCATCAACCATTTTTAGTACCTCTAAAGCAAGGTATTTTTCATCTTGTTCTGTTACAAGTGAATGATACTAAAAGTTTCCCATTTAACCCAAGAGGGAGGTAGTTGTAAATTGTTGTAGAATATTGTATATATTAGAGTAGATTTAATGATTTCCTCTAAGTTCTTGTGTACACATTTGTTTAGTACGTTAGTTTCCTTTGCTTTTTTTAGGTTAGTTTCCTTTCTATTTTATGTTTCCTTTAATAAGTGTCTTGGTCACTATTATTATTTTTTTTAGTCCCTATTTATTTAAGAGGAATATATCTAGAGGGGCAACCTTGTATCATTTCATGTCATATGGGAAAAAAGAGAGAAGACTTCATGCCCAATGGATTAGATAAAGTAACTAGTTTGTGTTTTCAAGCATAGCAAGTATGCTTCCCTATGAGTCACCAAATATGTTTGCCAAATTTAGCCCACATACAAATATTTTACTTGAATAAATCAATTGATAAGATTTAGTGATTTACCAAATGATCAAAATATGACTCACACAAGTTTAGAGAGACTAGACCATCATGACACATCATGCAAAAATGAATGGGTCATTTTGGTTGCACACTTCATTAATTCACTTGAAAAACCTCCCAAATATGAAGGATCACATAAGATCATTATATTTAGTGATAATATCATGCTCTATAAATGTTATATCTTGATGATCATACTATCTTAGGATATAAAGCTTCAAAGTTAAACCAACCGAGTGGAACATGCATGTAGACATCAAGTTGAAGCCTCAATAAATATCCATTTGGATTAAAAAGTTCCTAAGGATGAACATGTAGCTAATAAGTGTCAATATCTCAAGTGTTTGAATTAATATATAATTTTGCACATCCACTGGTAAGGCTAGTCAGCCCAAATAAATCAATAGAGTCCATTTAATCATACAAAAGTAGATCAATGGCAAGCAAGAGATCAACCAATTAGCAGATCCTAAGAGCAAATGAAAAGTTGCTAAGTGTCAAGACCATGACAATTTCCAAGTAAATCAATGATATGCATTCAAGTCATGAAAAGGGAGACTAATAGTACATGTAATGTTAAGAAGTCAACAAGCTTAGGATGAATGCGAGGCTAACATGTGGCATAAGTGTAGGAGTAGATGAAACTAATAGTGTATCCTAAGGATAAATGCATAATTACCAAGTGTCTTAATCTTAAAGGCCTAGATAAAGATTGATGGCCAATATCAAAAGTAAAAATATAGGTACTTCACAAAGAACAATTATTGCCTAGGTAAAAACAGAAGCAATTCCTACAAGGATAATCTTGTCATCATTAGAGCTTGGTTGAATGTCATAAATAGATGCAGTAATATAGTTAGGGGTTATCAATGATAAAGTTTTGATGCCATTGTAGCTTGGTATGAAATTTTGATTTGAATATTTGTAACATACAAGGTCCATCTTTGGGGGCCTCAATATTATTCTATGATTATGTTCATTGGTATTTAAATAAGATCTGTGTAGATAGAGAGTCCTTGGCTTAAGATTTAAAGGGCATAATAGATCTGTTTAGGCCTAATAGAGATCAAGAACAAACCTATGTGGCTTGTAGGATTTTTAGTGATAGGATAACATTAGGAAAACCAATAAATGAGATTGGTTTTCAATCTATAGTAATACCTATGATCATATTTTAAAATGGGGACATATATGTTATTAATAAAGAAGTGGCTTATCTTCCAAAATATTCATTTTCTTGACAATCAAGTACCTATAGTTGTTTAATACAAATATAGTCATGGCTATGTCAAGTTTAAGATATGAGAATTTTTTTACTTATAAGCAAGTAAGTGGGAGATGAAATAGAAGATCAAAGTAAATGGATTTAAGGATTGGAGATTATAGTGGAGTTGTCAATTCTATTGAGAATCATAAAGATATTTTTTCAAATAGACTTAGTCATGACTCGTCATCTACAAAATACACTCTTGTCTTCTAGTGCATTTATTAGCTAATGAGATAAACATGAAGACTAATTGAATCAAATTCAAGTGAACTTGTTGATGAAGGTTCAATATTGATTAGATTAAGTATGGTGGATCATTCATTTAAATGTGGAAACTCATTGATTGTTCATGGATAATGTGTTCCCTATTATTTCTTTCCATTTCTCTATATTACCCATTTTCCCCCATTTTTAAGCTTTCTTTAATTCTAGACTCTCACAAGGAATCTTTGATCTTGAAGAGTAGGGGACTCTCTAATATATTTTAATATATTCTCCTCTTGATTAGGCTAAACCCTATAAAAAAAATTTAAGAACTACCTCTTGATGCATAAAAGACTTTCTTTACATATCTCTTACCTTGGATCTAAGTTGAGTGAGTTGTACATGATGGCATAGTGAAGGAGAATCTTCCTCATCCATTTTATTCCTTCCTTGCCTCTTTGAAGTTGTGTTCAAGTTGTTTCCAGGTTTGAATTAGTGTTTTACCTAAACCTAGTCCATCAAACACTTATGTAATCAGTTGGTGTGTGAGGTTGTGTGAGCTAGCATTGTCTTATGATGATATAGTGTAAGTTTAAGCTTATGATATTCTCCCTTTTTATTTGGTGCATCATATTTTATCCTTATTAGGATCCCTTTCCTCTTTCTAACCCTTTTCCTTGTGATATTATTATTTTAGATGATCCATCATAAATAAGTCAGCCTTCTTTGGAGGTTCAGCCTCATCATAGGTTATGCACATCTTAGGGTTGTTCCCATATTATATATTAGTTGGAGGGAGCCTAAACAAATATCTCTAAGGGTGTAAATTAAAACCATAATAGTAAAATTATTATTTGGTATACCATCATTATAATCATGATAAACATTGTCATCATCATATTTCAAGCTTATGCTTCTTAAGATCACCTTTAGACTGTTAGGCCCCTCCTAAAGGACCATATATGATACCAAGTATTGGAATAATTACCATTGAGATGGGGGGTGAATCAGTTTCTTAAAACATTCTTTTCTTTCCATTTAACCTTTCAAACTAATATAGTGATCAAGAAATGCATAAATAAGTAATCACATAAACATGAAGCAAGATATCAACACATGAACATAAGAGATATGTGAGAAACCATAATTAATTATAAAATACATTGAATCATAGCTTGGACTATATTATTATAATAAATAAATAAAGATTTAATGAGGCACTAAACCCACAAGGAGTACAATCCCCTCACTAGTTAAACACCAACTCAAGCAGTCCTTTAGCAAGCTCCAACTTGCAAGGAAGCACCAACCCCTAGATTACTTAGTACCAAATCAACCACCTAGAACATCTAATCACCTTTGGACACCTATTTCTCACTCAACTTATGAAGATCACTATAGACACTAGAAAACTACACATTTATAGTTTTCGATGACTAAATGCCTCAATACCCCCTAAAGACTCCCTACACCTTCTTAAGCCTTAACCAACCCCTCTTAACAAAACCAAATTACTATTCTCTTATTCAAATAATAATATTTGAAAGTATTATTCAAAATTAATATTCACTATAATTATTCATTATGGGACCCACTATCACTATTCAAGATGACATGGTAAGTGACATGGAAAGTGACATTAAAGGTGATTTTGGGGGTGATTTGGAAAGTGACAAGGCTTAGAATTGAGGTGTCTTGATGTGGGACATCATACCCCACTTGGGACCCTTTCTCAAGGTGTTTAATGACCTCATTTAAGCATAACAAGGGTCCCTCCTTGAAATATGGTGAATTTCCCCTTAATATCCCATCATTCAACATATATTTTATCTTCACACATTAAATTGGCCTTCAAAATGGGATACCCACCTCTTTAGTGCTTTAAAAAAGACAAAGAGCACTATATCCACCCATTTTGACTTTCTAACCCAAATGGGAGACCCATGATCAAGGTGGGAATCCTAACACCCTCATATTTTTTAATTATTTATGAACCCACATGGAAAATGGTGCCAAATTTTGTGGGTCATCTCTTTAATTTCTTATATTAAGACAAGAAAGGGTGGTGAAAATTATTTTAGCCTCATTTATGCCCATGTGAATGATTCTCACTCAAAATTGAACTCATATGCAAGGTGGGAGACACACCAACCCAAATTAAAGACCCATGATCAAGGTGGTAATCCCACCACCCTCATATTTTGACTCATTCATGCATCCACATGCAAAATGGTGCCATATTTTATGGGGCATCTCTTTAAGTACTTGGATGAAAATAAACAAGGGTGGTGAAAAGTCTTTTGGACTTATTTAGACCCATGTGCATGATTCCCATTCAAAATTAGACTCATGTACGAGGTGGGAGACACACCAACCCAAATGGGATACCCATGATCAATTTTGGAATCCCACAACCCTCATATTTTGAGTCATGCATACACCTCATGGGAAATGATGCCATACCTCTATTATTCCCTCTTTTGGCATGCTTCTTAACAAAAAATGCTATAAGTACTCCCTCCCTCTCCTTAACCCAAGGTTAATTTGGAATTTATTATTTTGTTATTAACATATTTTTTTAGGTATTTGAATGATGTCATAATTTTTGAGGTCATCCACATTTTGGAGGAAAAGAATTCAAAGCAATAAAGCTTTGTCAAAATTGTCACATGATTCCTTCATCACATCATCAAAAACATTAACCACATAAACAAGCTTCAAGGTAACATTTTTTTTAAAATTTAAGTCATTTACATAAGTCCTTCCTTTCATTACCTTTACCTATACCTCCTTTACCAGCTTTTCCATTATAATTCCATTTACCTCCTTTGCCCTCTTTGCACCTTTGCCACCTTCACCCTCTTTTTCCCCTCATCCCTTTGATACCCTAGTTACTTGCTATTTTATATTTTAAACCATCCATAACTATCATTTTATTATCTCAATCAACCTAAACCAAACCATTCTTTTGACCCTCATCAAATTACCAAACCCAAAACCACAACCTTGCCTTAACCAATTTTCAACATTAGTATAATCAAACTAGTTGCTTAATTTTTGTTAATTTAGAAAATAATATAATTTCATAAATTAATTTTCTATAATTTTTTGTATTTTATTTAAGTTTTAAATTAATTTAAGGTAAATATGTTTATTTTATCATTTATAATTAAGTGTTTTAAGGAAGGTGCATTGACAGCCTCTTAGAAAGCTTTCGCTTTTAGGATCTAGCTCAAGCTAGGTAATCCACCCATCTACTTGTCTAACAAAAAATTCATTTTAGTATTTTATTTTTTTTAGGTCATCCTCCCAATTAAAATATGATCTATCCAAAATCACTTATATTCAATGTGCACACATTCAATAGTTATTCTTCCACACCCTTCTTAACTAGTTCCTTCTTTTCACACTTAAGAAAAAGTGAAAATTAGACAAAAACATTTTGGCATGCCTGGTGGGACTTTTGTGTTTTATTAGGTCCTTATATGTTTTAGAAAATTTATAATTTCATTATTAATATTTAATTTATTTTAATTCTTAGAAAATTAATCTTCTTTCTTTACAAAAAAAAAGAAGAAAAAGTCTTAGTTACATTTTTTAGAAAATTAAATTTTATTGCATTTCTAAAAAGAAAGAAAAGAACATTCATCTTAGGATTAGGATTGAATTTTAATGTTTAATTTAGGTACATTTTATTTTTTCTTGTATTCATTCAAATAAATCAAAAAAAAAATGGTTAAAATTGAGTGCATCCATTGACTGCTTGATTGATTTTAGCTAACTAGTTGAATTAAAATCATTATGAATTAATCATAGTTCACAAATGTTACATGAACCAAACCACTTTCACAAAAAATAAATAAAACCACACTTGATACAAGGCCTGGCTAGGATTTAATCATCTATCATATCACCTTACCCTTTCCCAATTATCTTACTTAGATTTAATCATCGAGGGGATAACCAACTCAGTTCTCTAGCTAAGTATAAACTCTAGAAGTCGGTACATATTGGCTAAGCACCTACACTAGCTATAGGATTATAACATGAGGGGAGCAAGCCCCAAGTACTAGGCCATGTAATCATACCAATATAAACTTCTATTAAGTATCTAAACATGACTCAACATCAAACATAGACTACCTAATTAAGGACCTATTCAAGCCAATTTCCTCTTCACACTTTTCTAAGGCATTAGGCAAAAGATAGATTAAAATGAATCTTAATAATTAATGCACTCTTAGCGAATGCATTTTTTTCCTTGAGTCTTTTTATTTCTCTTTGTTTTAGGTGTGAGAACGTATCATCCTTTTCTTATCTTCTCTTATGGTCTCACTCACCAATAGGAAAAAGACCTCGAGGAACAAAACCCACCACCAAGTCAACCATCACCAACTTCCACCTCTTCATCCATAGAACACATTTTCAAACATATAGAATCCCCTCACTCTCTAAGAAGTCAATAGATGTATATTTATCCACTTTCTTAAATAATAATCATGAAACCTTACAACACTCATCTTACTAAATCTTGGTTTTGACCCCACCCATAGATTTACCTTATGGCATGCCTCTCCACCTCATGGGGAATACCTCCACTACCACTAGAACTAATCAACCTTTAGTTTATCAAATATTATCATCAACCAAAATCTCTCTCAAAACTTACCCACCAACCCAAACTATTGTTTCCCTTATACCTCTTACTAATCACTCTCCTGTAATAGGAGTGCCTACCTCTAGCACTACCCATCTTCCTCTAGTTACCTCCAATCCATCAAAAACTACTCCACTTCCAAGCCTTATTGTGTCCATACCCTCCATGTTACCACTAATCAACATAAGATTCACCACCCTTTCATCAGCCACTAACCCAACCACCACTTAGACACAACACACAACCTTTAACTATCTTCATAACCCACAAGGGCATATGCCTACTATCCAACCACCCACCTCTACCCAACCATTAACGTCCACAAACCAATATATATCTTCCATCCAACCTCCAAAGACCACATACTAACATGTGGAGTCATCTCAACCATCTACTAGCTATTCGCACATTACCCAACCTTAACAAAACATACCATATAACTACACATCCTAACAACATCAATAAGACTTCATGAAGTTGATCATGGACAAGATGATTACCCTTTAGTCATCCATCTTTAGATCCATAATCTCTTATCCCATGATCAAAGTTACAATGATCATATTCACCCTTTGGTCCCCATCAGACCTTATCTGGCCTAGTGAGAACTTCCAAAATTTACCAAGTTTAACAATAAAAAAGAGATTTAACAACATATAAGAGCATTTAGGAATTCATGATACTTGATTTCCCATAATGATGCTCTTCTCCTCCTCCATACCTTTCCTATGTAATTATCTGAACCAACGTTGGATTGGTATAGTGCCATACCCAAACATTCCATCCTCTTTTCACCCTATTAGCCCCAAACTTCTAAGATCACTTTTTGATCAATATATCCAAGAAAGTCTATATTATTGACCTCTACTCCATTTGGCAATTTGAAGATGAATATATTACTGATTTTTTGGCTCATTAGAGGATCCTAAACAACCAAATTTCCTTTTCATTTCCTCAACTTGAGCTTATAAATCTCTTCACCCAAGCATGTGCAAAACATATTTCATCCACATTATGTGTACAAATATTTTAGACCTTTGATGAAGCTTTTACCATGGCTCATAAACTAGAGAATAGAGTCATTTATGAATAAAGGTTAAAGTTGAAGAGAAATAATTCAAATTACAAACCCAATGATCCATTTTCTTCTAAACCAAACAACCAAACCAATCCCAATACTAAAAACAAATCAACCACCAACACCATTATCCTAAAAGCCACACCACCACCATCTACCAACCAAAAAAATCCAAAGAATCAAACCTTTGACTCATCTAATTATTCAAACCAAAACCAAAGAAACCAAACTTTGAAGAATCATAAGTAATTAACTCCACTTGGGGATCCCTATCCTTCTATTTTTGAAAAGTTACTAAAATCCAATATCATCCAACATCCACCAATTAAACTAGCCCAACAGTTTGTTGCTTCTCACTCCATACTAGGTTGGTATAATGAGAATTACCATTGCTCCTTTCATCAAGTTATAAGACATGACATAAATAGGTGTAACACCTTCAAATACCTTCTCTAATCCCTCATTTATAAGGGGGACATTACATTGGTCAATCACATTGTACCATCAAACTAGGCCCTGACATATTTTTCAAGCCTTTTTCTAATCATTCTCCTTCTATCCCTTATCATGAAAATAAATTAGAACCATCCCAAGAGGCACATACTATTAATGTGGTTACTAATGAGCCCATTATTGAATAAAAAATTATATCAACCACTTCTTTCCCATCCCCCTAATAGAAGGGAAGAAACTACCTTCTATTCCTTTAAATACCCAAACAAAGGAAGTCACCATACCCACAACCCCATTAGAGGATACCACACCTACCTCCCCTGTCATAGAACCATCCACTCCCTCTTTGGAAGCTATCTCACAAGAGAAGATAACTTCATCCACCCAGCCTATAATATTGAAACTTTCTATCAAAAACCAAGACAAAGGTAAAGGAACCATTCCTTTTCTTCCACCTAAGGGCTTAACCATTGAAAAATAAGACCCAAGTAACCAAACCCCCTTCAAAATTGGCAACCAAAACAACCAAAGAGTTGAAACCACCAAAAGTCCCAAAACCTCAAATTTTACGTCCCTCAAACTTGCCCTCCATTTTAGGTCCTCATTCCTCTACCTTGAGCATGAAGCCCATTATTTTTATCAAAACCACACCACCTTTGTTGGTCACACATTCATACTTGCTTTCCAAGATTCCTCTCCTCACTACGTTGTTGATTCCTAAGTTACCTATCTTTCCATCCTCTACCTATATCTCGTCAAACATCTTGCCTAATCCAAAACCATCAAATCATACAACCTTACCTAAGACACCTATCACCAAACCCACATCCAAACAACCTTCTACATAAATACCCAAATAAATAACCATTAGATCTTTACCACATTTATTTGAGTCTTATTCAACCATTCTACAAAGGTTATTTCAAACCTCTTCATTATCCTTACCACCCATAAAAAAATTCAACCCTTCACATCCTAAACCATCATGGTTCAATGACAATTTGATTTACCTATATCATAGGACACTGGCCATGACATGAAGAACTATAAATCTCTCCAAAATATTATCCATTATATTTGCAATGAGGATTATCTATTAATAGATAAACCTCCTATACCACCCCTACCAACCTAAATAATAACCACACCTATCCAACCCCTACCCACTCCTCCACCTTCACCTAAGAATAAAGGTGAGACAAACAATTCAACTACCTTAACCTCTCATGTTATCCATATAATCAATGTTGTCACAAGATCACAATAAAATATAAAGGGAAGGCTAAGGGATCCAATCTTTGGACCTATCCCTCCCCAAACTCCCAAGCCATTAATACCCAACCATCTCCATCATAAAATAAACCCAAGGTGTCTATATTAGGTTCCTCTTCATCTAACCCTCCATACCCTGACCCATATGCAATATCCATTTGGAAATCTATCCTCAGATAGCTTCACTAAACTCTAATAAAAATGAGCTTGTATGAGTTAGTATCTACCTCTCCCCATCACTACCAAGCACTCATATAATCCTTACAATCCATTAAGGTCCAACCTAATGAACCTTAACATCTAGCCACCTTTGTCAGTTGCCTTTGAACTTCTAACCTTGTCAGATTTAAAAATTTAGAAATACCTTCTATTCATGTAGAGGATCCTAATCCCCTCTCTTATTATGGCATACATTAATCAAACCTACATCAAAAGGGTGATGATTGATAGAGGATCTAAAATTAATATTATCTCATCCCACACCTATGACCAACTGCACTTACCCATGAACATCATGTCTAAAATCACCATGGTCCTTCATTATTTTAATGATACCATGGATACTACCTTGGGCACAGTTGTCCTCCATATATATGTAGGTCCTCATACCATTCCCAAACTTTTTTATGTTGTAGAAAGAGAATTACAATACAGTGTTTTACTCTAGCACCCTTGGATTCATTCCATGAGTTGCAACCCTTCCACCTTACATTGATGTGTCAAATTTGAGCATGAAGGGAAATTTGTGACTACCCAAGCTGACCCTAGTCATTTCACATCTTGAAATATGGCATATCAGCCTAATGACATCCTTATTCCTCCTTCATCCACCTCACAACCATCTACTAATGAAACAACCCCACCAACCAAAGCCCATGACACTTCTACATGAAATTTTGATGAATATTCTACTAGCTCATATATCCCTTCTTCCCATATTCCTATAGAGAACCTCATGGTAACCACATTACAATGTCTTTCCTTCTTGGAATATAGACTCTTAGTACTAGATGCATTCTCTACTCCCCAATAATATGGTAATATCATACATGATCCTTCATACGACACTAACATTAGAACCATCATCCCCTTTGGGCTCCCTAATGATCAAAAAAAATTCATTTATGGGGGACTTGATCAACCACTTCTAGCCCCTACCACTAATTCATCCATCCAACCATTTACCTCTAAATTTTCATATCTTAGAAAACTAGAGTTCACTAAGTTGTGTCTTCATAGATGTGATTAGAAAGGATTTGACCTTGGTCATTATGAACAAGGGCCTCATGAGTTACCCAATATCAAAACTTCACAACCTCATGAGTCATTTGGCCTTGGGTATGAACCACCTAAAGAACCCACCAATTCACCCAAACCCATTTCCACCATGGAAGAAGATGTCCCATCCCCACTGACCCAACCACTTTCCCTACCTAAATATCCTAACATCATCCCCCATAACTTTTTTTCTAGTCAATGCCATTAGTTTGGGCCCTATCATCTACCAAAATGGTGGCCAAACAAAAGTCCTTCCACTCATACACCCTAAAATGGTAAATAGTGATTCTCCTAGAATTAATACCATACACAATCACAATGATGATTCCATTCTTACATACCTTGTTACGGGGGATTATTCTATCCAGAAAACCCTTCCTCTTGAGGCCTTAACCATGTCTAATTAATCCACCATGGATATTAACTTGGGCACTCTAGACAACCACCACTTTGTCAAATTGGGCTAATTAATGAATGATGAGGAACTTTAGAACTTCTCCTCTTTCCTCCAAGACCACAACATAGAATTCACTTGGTCTTAGAATTATATGCCTGAGATTGACTCGACCATTACTACCCATAACATAGTTACTCATCGTGATGCCAATCCTGTTAAATAAAAACTTTAACACATGGATCCTCATATAGCCCTTTTCATTAAAGAAGAGCTTCAACATTTTCTATCTGTAAACTTCATTCAACCCATTGAATACCCCCAATGGGTCTCTAATATTGTACCTATCACCAAAGGCATTGGGGTTCTACACATTTATGTGGACTTTCATGACCTTAACCTTGCTTGCCCCAAGGATGACTTTCCTCTACCTAGAATTGACCATCTTTTTGATCTTACAGTCAACCACAAGATTTTATCTCTCATGGATGGGTTTTTGGGTTATAATCAAATCTTGATTACTCTTGAATATCAGCACAAAACCACCTTTACCACTGCTTGGGGAACTTTTTGTTATAGAGTCATGCCTTTCAGGTTAAAGAATAATGGGCTAACCTACCAACATGCCATTACTTATATCTTCCATGATATCATCCATATGATTATAGAAGACTATGTGGATGACTTTCTCAAGAAATCCAAACTCTGAAAAGATCACTTTACTATTCTTACAATCATATTTGAATGCCTCATCCATTATCATGTTCACCTTAATCCCAAGAAATGCATTTTTGGGGTCCTTTCAGGAAAGCTTCTTGGATTTATCATCTCTCTTCAAGGAATTGAAGTAGATCCTACTAAATTTAAAGAAATTTTGGACATGCCTCCTCTAACCAACCTTAATAAACTCCATATCATATATGAAAAAATTCAATCCATTCATCATTTCATTTCTCAACTTTTAGACTGGTGCCAACCTTTCTATCACCTTCTAAAGAAGGATGCCTCTTTCAAATAGAATAGTGATTGTCAAAAGGATTTTGATTCTCTCAAATAATACCTTTATCACCACCTATCCTTACCCCTCCTAAGGATTACTAACCCTTTTACCTATATATCTTTATCACCAACCATTCTCTAGGGGCAATGTTGGCTCATCGAGATGAACAACACAAAGAGCAAGCCATATACTACATTAGCCTCATGCTTGTAAAATATGAAACTCGATATACACATACCAAAAATATCTACTTATCATTGACCCTCATGGCCACCATACTCCATCTCTACCTTCTTACCAATAAAACCTATGTCATAACTAATACCAACTCACTCAAGTACATGCACTCTAAACCATACCAAAATCAATGTATGGCTAAATGGTTCATGCTCCTAGCTAAATTTGACCTTGAATTCCTTAAAAAAAAATTGATTAAAGGGTAGATCATTACTTATCAATTATTCAAAGCTCCATTACCAAACAACCAACCACCTCCTCTTGCCTTTTTAGATGAGTCTATCATGACTCTTTTTCAATAAGATGTCATAACCTACCAAATGACCATGTTCTTTAATGGCTCAAAGTTGCAACAAGGAGGGTTTTTTGGAGTTATTATAATTCCTCTTGATGGTTAACCCATTCCTCTATCCTTGAAACTTGAATTTAAATGCACCAATAATATGGTTGAGTACGAAGCCCTAGTGATAGGTCTTTAAACCACTCTAACCTTGGGAATTAAGACAATACAAATCTTTGGTGATTCTCAACTTGTGGTCAAATAGGTCAATGGATCCTATCAATGTAAGAATGATGTATTGAAAAAATATAAACTTTTAGTTGACAAAATCTTAACATAATTCAAACATTACTTGGTCTAATCCATTCCCTGATCTACTGATAAATTCATAGATACAATGGCGTACCTTGCTTCCTAGATCCCTTCTCAATCTTCTAATTCCAAAATATTTGTCACCATTCATCATTTTACCACACACTCTTATATCCAATCCTACCTCCGTACCATTTTTAATGTGGAGGAATCCCCAACCAACATTTGGTATGACCAAACTTTCAACTACCTCAACCTAGGCATCATTCCTCCCAACCTCTCTAGGAATGCTCAAAGAAACTTTGTTCAAAGTACATATCATTACACCATACTAAGGGGAATCCTTTACAAACATTGTTTTGATGGTCTCCTTCTTCATTGCCTATGTAGCCATAATACTTCCCATGTCATCAGGGAAACACATGATGGGATATGTGGGGGACACTTTAGTAGTCTAGCAATCACTAAACTTATCCTTCACCTCAATTACTATTAGCCCACCCTCAATCAAGTCTATTGTGACTATACAAAAAGGTGTGTTAAATGTCAATATCATGATAATTTTCATCATGCACTAGCTAATGGCCTCTAAGTATTTAAGGACTTTTGGCCTTTCTCATAATGGAGGCTTGATCTCATAGGGGAAATCAACTCCCATTATCTGTAATGGCATAGCTCCATCATCACAGCCACTAAATACTTCACCAAGTGGGTGGAAGCTATTCCTCTTATCTCAACCAAAATGGAGAATATTGTCAACTTTATCAACCGTCATATCATATACTGCTTTGGCATTCTTCACAAGATCACTAATAATGGAAAATACTTCAAAAATAAGAAAGTCTAAGGTTTATGTGATACATTTTTCATCGATTTAATATTTTCCTCACTTTATCGACCATAATAAAATAGGTAGGTAGAAGCCTCTAATAAAATCTTGAATAAAATACTAACCAAAGTTTTAAGTGCTTCAAGTTGGGATTGTCACTTACACATCCCATTCACCTTATGGGCCTATCATAATAGCATTCAAACCTCTATGGGTGCTACTCCCTTCTCTTTAGTCTTTGGAGTAGAGGTAGTCCTGCCTTCTGAAGTCCAAATTCCCTCTCTTTACATATCTTTGCAAGATATGATTTGTAAATAAGATTATCATCAACATAATTTAGCTCATCTTGAGATACTTGATGAGAATAATTTAGTATCCCTTACCCACCTCCATACCTATAAGAGCATATCAAACATGCTTATAAAAATCATCTCAACTAATGAGACTTCAATATTGGAGACCTCATCCTAAAAGAAAACCAACACGTGACCAACATGGATAAGAGTAAATGAGGAAAGTTTACTTTCAATTGGCTTGTAACCTATATCATTACCCATAATTATGGATCAAGAGATTATCATTTATCCTCTCTTGAAGGCAAACCAAAACCTAAGCCTCTCAATGCTTCACATCTACATCTATTTTTCTATTAAAGATGGATCAAGCTCACTTTTTTTTGTCTAATTTAATCTCATCCCATGATTATGAGATTTAAACCTTCACCCATATTTATCATATCCTTTTGAGTAAAATTGATTATAACATAAAACCATGTGATTAACTAGTCATAGTCATAGCCTAATCTTAAATGTGGGTACAATGAATTTACCCATAGCATGGTTCTCATGGATACTTCTCATCTCTAACAAGATGGAATCCCATAGTCATTGTCTCTCAAAAACCACACCTTTTTATATCATTAACCTTCTTGTGTTAAAATTTTGCCTTCATAAAGGTAAACCTCTAAACCTAATTAGACTTGTCCATGTCTAAAAACATTTCATCTAGAAACAATTTGGATATAAAAATACTAATTAGATCAATATCTTAAGCATTAGAGATGGTTCCCTTGAAGGACAGATGCCCAAAAACAAAATAAAAATTTCCAAATATAAGGTAGATTGCTCCCTTGAAGGACAACTATCAAGAGTATTAAACAAATCCAATAAGCTTAGACCACTCCCTAGAAGGATGGATAAGTTAACTTTGTAAAAAATGGAGCAATTTATTATAATTTTCTTACATCAACAAATTCCCATATAAAACAATAAAGTAAAAGACCCACTATCACAACAAAATCTAAAGCCACAATTATCTCTCAAGCAACATAATAAGTTCGAATCCACAATTGAATCTCACATGTAGACTTCTAGCATTGATTAGTCTACATCTAACATATGACATAGACTTGTCTATTACTATTATTAGGCCACCTATAGAAGCAACAAACTAATCCACATGAGGTTACCATACACATCACCCATTACCCTTCACATAACCTGTCACCCATCTTCCCTTTAGACTATATATAAATCAGGGGATTTAGAGCTTACTTGACACCCTGTGATCAAGAAACCTTTTTTATCAACTTACAACTACTCATGCATAGGGTTTTAAGGGATTATATTCATTAATCTAATCCCACTTTGGTTATATTTTTAGTCCTTGTCAAAAACAAATCATCATGCCCTATTCTTATCTTAATTTTCTTGGTTGATGTTTTCATCATGACTTTTACCATCTAGTGTTGCAACAACAATAATCATTCTTTTTACATAAAGAAAGATTACAATAACCATAACAATACCAATCATAAAGAACTAGACAAAGCTCAAGAAAGAAACCAATGCAAGAGGGATCTATGTAGGCGACGAATATTATCTAGGACACTATTGTGAAAGGTAAGGAAGTACTGAAGATGATATTGGAACTAGAAGAATAGTTCCTGGTTCTTTTAGTTGGTTTTGCTAGATGGCTGTGATATCTAGTTTTTTGAACTCTTTATATTATGGAGTTTCCAGGTCTTTATAAAACCTGGGGTTTATCTTTGGTTTTCCATTTGTTAGCTTCAGGTCTTTGTAAATCTAGTTTTTTTACTTCAGTGAAGTAGGTTTTAGGTTCTGCCTGTGGTCATTACTATTTTATCTTTCTCCTTTTTTACAGGGTTTTGGGGACCCTTCAAAACCTATTTTTACCTTAATCTAAAACAATACCAATCATAACCATAACATTCATAAGTATCCACACAAACTTAACCATGATAACATTTGACAAGTGACATCTAACATTTTTTGTACATGTTTACAATAAACTATGTAATATTTTATTTAGGGTACAAGGAGTTGCACGACACACACAAAGTTATCAGAATATCCACACTTCACCTAAGGCTGCTACATGCATTATTTTCCTACCTAATCACTAGGATGATTGTTTGGTGACTCTAGATTTGTGTTCAACCATCCTTATACTTGATTGCTCCCTAAAATAACATCTGTAACATTCCATATCTCAATAATTTCTAAAGGGTGCACTATGTTCTCCTCTTTTACATTTATCCCCACATGATGAGAATCATATTCTGCTCTAGGTCTTTCACCCTACCACAACCATTACATCCCTCTACTCTAGTTATTTTCTTTACATAGGTACCTCCAATTGTTGCCTCAATGTAAAAACCCTTAGACAGTGAGGGTTCCCTCCATAGATAGGTTGATGGTCATGTTTTATAGCCTTGCATCTTTTGAAGTGAAATTATCACTGTATTTACTATTATAGAGGTAAGAATTCAGGCTCAAGCTCAAGACATAGGTGCCTTTCCTCTTATTATTGATCTAATAATACTTCCATTATCACCATTACATGATGCAGTATCTAGTAGATCCACATATTCACCATATTGATTATTTTAGGTCATGGGGGTTATTGATTATCTCCACCATTATTCCCATTGTTTGCCATCTTCAACCTTGTGTAGTTCTTTGCACTCTCTATAACCTATAAAACCATACAAATCAAAGATAAAAATTCATCCTTATCATAATTATTTAAATAGAATACCTCACCATTCTTCTTCACTGATATGATTCTCCATTCCACTAATGGGGAAGTTCATATGATGTCATTGATTCCCTTGAATAGTCTTCCCACTTGAAATGATCATGTCTACTTACCTTTTCATATAAACATGTCTTAATTTGCTTTGTCATCTTGTGATCCTTGTAGTCTTGGTGGTCATTTGTGTCATTGTCACCTTTAACCTAGTTGACATAAATTAGATTCTAACCATGGGCCATTATAATGATCATGCCTTCAAACCTACCATTGTTACTAGTAGTGGTAACTCACAAATGCTTACCATTGTAGAATCTCCCATGTTTGATCCAACTATATAACTAATATCCTAGACCATGTAGCTCCTTGTTATCAGGTCCTCTTCTAAGTAGAACACCAAGTCATTAGTTCAAAATAACTAGGATAGAGGATGTAGACATGGCCGTCTTTCATCTAGCCTACCCATGAAACTCTTGGGTCAAGCACGGTCCCTCCTCTATCACTCATTGTACTACCAATTTTCTAACTTATAAAATCCACTTAATTGTCAAATAAATTCTTTATAGGTCATCAATTCACTACTTCCCTAAAATCTTAGCTCGTAGTGATGATGACATTTCCCCAGCATGACTATATAGATCTTGATAGACACCCACCTTCTAAAACTTAGCTCATAGTGATAGATGCTAACACTATAGTTATACCCTCACACAATTATATAAAGTGAAACCTCCTTACAAAGGCACCTCTTATTTAGATTAGCTCCATTTAAGGTCATTTATAGTGCTTAGCATTTTTGTTCCCTTCTAATTTATCCTACCTCGCCAATATGTGTCTCTCATCCTATTAAATGTGGGATCATTATGGTAACTATTCACTAATCTCCACCATGCACCTTCACCATCACCTTTATCAAAACCCAAAACCTTTATTTTATAAATCCTTTTCCATCAGCCCAAACCAACCCATATGGTCCATCAAATTAGGGAAGCCAATTTGAGTGCCATTTTCCAACACTAGTTTAACTACATTGTCCTGATGTCCATTGACTATGTAGGCACTAATTGAATTCTAAGGGTAGTTTAGCCACTAACAACTAATTATCCTCCCCTTTTCCTTCTCATTAACTTCTATTGCTAACAATGCCCTCTTGCCTAGGGCATCCTATGTCAAGGAAGATTTATATTTTTCCTAGCATCCTTGTATTTTAACATCATCTAATAATTCCTCTTCATTTTCACCATTATTGGGAGACCTACATTGGCCTGAGGTCCTTTTAGACTATGTAGGCAGTGCTCATTTACTAAGGTTAGCTTAGCCACATCTTTTAATTTATTTTCCCTTCTCACCTAATATATTTTCCTCTACCTCTCTACCTATCTCCTCACCACCTCTCTCCCTTCATATTTTCAATCTCTTTTAACACAAGGATTGACAACCTTCCTCATTAGCCCTTCTTATTTCCCATAAATCCACCACCTACTCTTATTTTTTGGCCTCCCTAACACCTTTCCTTGTTCATGCTTCATGGCTCACTTACCCACCCACTTTTTGCATTTTTTGCCTCTCTCTCCACTTTTTACTAACCTTTCCCCCTATCTCTTTTGTCTTCTTTTACCATCCTCATCATTTCCCCTTGTCCTTGGCAAATTTTCACACCCTCTTCATCACTCTCATTTCCTCACCAATTCCACATCATACTGTGTATCTTTCAAGCTTTCTATATATTCTATTATTTCACTTTTACTTTACGTGTATCACCATTCTCTATCATTTTTTCACTCTTCCCACCTTTCCTAGTTTCCATTCTTTTTTTTTCTTTATTTTCATCATTTCATCCATTTTGTCTTGTTTTTTCCTCCACAATTAGTTTCTACCTAGGTATTTATCCTTTCAGAAGCCTTCCATAATTTCCAATTTTCTTCGTATCAGTTCTTGTCTTTTTTAATCTCGGTACTCACTTGTCTTTTGCATCTGTGTGAGTATATATGCTTTATATCCCTACTTCAATTCTTCCTTTTTCTTCTTATCATCCTTGATCTTCATAATTTATATTCATCTCATTCCCTTTCATTGTTTTCCACCATCCTCTCCCTTTTCTCCATTTAATTTCATTTTTCTTGTCTTAAGGACATTCCTTGTTCTTCTCGACCTTCTTTTTTTCCTCTTATATTTCCATACCTGGCTCCTTCCATCCTTCTCCACCTTTATCTTTATATGATACTTCTTTGTTTTCTTCATGTATCTCTTCATCCATCTCCTAGTATGCCTTCACCTCATCCCTTTTTGGATCCCCTTTATTTTCTCCCATTCAACCTCTACCTCTTCATAATATGGTCACCAGTTGTACCACTTCTACGTACATCTCCTTGTTTTCTTCCTTATGTCCTCCATGCCCTTGATTTAATGCATGAAATCTAGTTAGGTTCATTACTTCAAGGGCATCCCTTTCTTCTTTTAATGCCTTTGCATATTGATCCTAGATCCTACCTTTTGTCCCTCTCTAGCTACTCCCTTCACCCTACATATCACCTTTTCCCTTTTAAACCCTCTACCCATTTTGAGCTTATATGATCACATAATTATATGGATATGAATGTATTCCATTAGATTTTTGTTTACTATGATATATATACTAATCTTATGACTCTATAACACAATCAACCATGCTCATAATCTCTTATGAGCCATAAGTGAGTATGAGCACCACCATCTATTAGGATGCAGATTTCTTCCCCATCTCCTCTAGTCTTGCCTATTTGAACCTTTTTTACTCTAACCTTTGATATTTTAGAATAAAAACTAAAAACACCTTCAAATGGAAGATTTGGGGTATCCACGCATGGATTCTAGATATACCCTCTCACATGACTTACTTCCCAACAAAAAATTTCCCTTGATTCTCCCTACTCGGCCTACATCTTCCTATGCACTATAAGAACCCTACTCTTTAATCTCATTCCACCAAGTAACATTTTCTAGGAGTCACCTCTTCCACAAAACTATTTTTCTCTTTGGTCTCTTTTAGACCTATTTTTCCCAACTTCCTTTTCAACTCCCTAATCTATCTATCTTCATACATTCTTCTTCTATTTTACCTCTTAGTTTTCCATTTATACCATTTATTTTCATTCCTATTTAAACCTACTCACTCATTTAATTAATATTATTATTATTCACCTCACTTTATATTCCAAAACCCCTTAGATTATTTCTCTAAATTCCCTCAAAACTCAATGCTTACTTATTTTGGGGCCCCATTGGCTCAAGGGTCAAGGGTTTGAATATTCACCACTTCTCATTTACCCACTCTAATACTTTACTTCCTTGAATCATTGAATAATACCCTTCCATATATTACTAATTACATTATTGTGGAGTGTGCATAATTCTAGCTTATTTGGATGGTCATGAATGAACTTGTTGGGTCACCATGGCAATTTGGGTAGTGTCAGATTTTCTAAAGATTGGTAAAGCATATTTCTCCATTTTTCAAAATGGTGGTAGAATTTTTTGCTTGATCTTGCTTATCCATGGATGTATATTAATTTTACATAGTTTAATTAATCATTAATTACATCTTAGGTAATCGCATCCACCATTTCTACCAAACCAATCAAACAACTATTTAATAGCCATTTTTATACCCTTTGGTGCTTCCCTTTCTCCAACATCCTTTCACAGACCTAACTACATGATAAATAAAATTGGGGTAACCAAGTTAACCAAAGCTCCCCACCTTAGAATAACTATATTAGGCCTAAAGTTTATTTTTGACATTATGTCCATAGAACTATGTACACAATGTCCACTTGCCTAGTGCATATGGAGTCCGCTTGGCCACCCCATTCCAACCATTCAACCCACTTGCCTATATCCACTCAATGTTGGCCATTTTTAACCTGAACTCTTCACATGTTTTGTGATGACCTTATCCTAGATACTTGTGAACAACACCAACCTTTTATAGATGATTTGATAGGCTTAATATGATCATCTATGACTAATGTTATAGACTGATTACCCTATCATATGTCCATCTAGAACATGACCTTATTTTTATCAACACTGGTAGATTTATTCTTTACACAATCTTGAATATTGTGCTTAGTCACATTTTTTGAACCAATTAGCATTTCACATGCCTAGCTACCTTATGGCATCACCTAGTTCCTTCCCACCAACTGCTTATCAAACTTGCACCTGATTTGGCCTTTCTTCATCAGCGCTTGGTTTGAGGGGGAAAAAATCCTCCCATACTTAGGGCACTTTTATCTTTGACCAAATTATTTGTTTTTATTTTGCATCTTGTTAATTCAAATCCACATAACAAAAAGGGGTAAAATGTAGACACTAAAAAACTACACACTTATAGTTTTTAATGACTAAATGCCTCATGACCCCCTAAACCTTGTTAACCCTTAGCCAACCCCTCTTAAGCTAACCAAATCACTATTCTCATATTCACATAATAATATTAAAAAATACTATTTGAAAGTATTATTCAAAAGTACTATTCACTATTCACTATTCGTTGTGGGACCCACTTCACTATTCATAATGAAATGCCAAGTGACATGGCATGTGATTTGGAAAGTGACATGGCATGTGATATGGAAAGTGACATGGCTTAAAAGTGAGGTGTCTTGATGTGGGACATCATACCCCACTTGAGACCTTTTCCCAAGGTTCTTAATGACCTCATTTAAGAATCACAAGGGGCCCCCCTTGAAATATGCTAAATTTCCCATTAAGGGGACATCATTCAACATGATTTTTGTCTTCACATATTAAATAAGCCTTAAAAATGGTATACCCACCTCTTTAGTTCTTTGTAAAACATAAATAACACTATATCCACCCATTTTGACTTTTGAACCCAAATGGAAGACCCATGATCAATGTGGGAATCCCACCACCCTCATCTTTTGACGCATTCATACACCCACATGGAAAGGGTGCCAAATTTTTTGGGGCATCTCTTTAAGTTCTTGGATGAAGATAAGAAAGGGTGGTGAAAATTCTTTTAGCCTTATTTATGCCCATGTAAATGATTCCCATTCAAAATTGGAGTCATATGTAAGGTGGGAGACACCAACCCAAATGGGAGACCCATGATCAAGGTGGGAATCCCACCACCCTAATATTTTGACTCATTCATTCACCCATATGGAAAATGGTGCCACATTTTGTTGGGAATCTCTTTAAGTGCTTGGATGAAGACAAGAAAGGGTGGTGAAAAGTATTTTGGCTTCATTTAAACCCATGTACATGATTCCCATTCAAAATTGGACTTATGTGCAAGGTGGGAGATAACTAAACTATATGGAAGACCCATAATTAAGGTGGGAATCCCACCACCCTCATCTTTTCAATCATTCATGCACCACATGGAAAATGGAATCATAACTCTACTATTCCCTCTTTTGGCATGGTTCTTCACAACAAATGCTATAAATACCCCCCTCTCCTTCACCCAAGGTTAAGATGGAAGTTAGTATTTTGTTATTAACATCTTATTTCAGGTATTTTAAGGAGTTCATTATTTTTTAGGTCATCCACATATTGGAGGAAACTAATTCAAAGCAACAAAGCTCTGTCAAAATTGCTACAAGATTCCTTCATCACATCATCAACAACATCAACCACATCAATAAGACTGAAGGTAACGTTATTTGTTTTTTTATTTTAGTAATTTATTTAAGTCCTTCCTTTCATTACATTGACATATAACTCATTTACCACCTTTTTCATTATAATTATGTTTACCTCCCTTGCCCTCTTTTCCCTCTTTGCACCTTTACAACCTTAACCCTCTTTGCCCCCTCATCCCTTTTCTACCCTAGATACTTTTTGTTTTATGATTTCAACCATCCATCCCTCTCATTTTATTATCTCAATCAATACCAACCAAACCATTATTTTGACCCTCATCAAATTACCAAACCCAAAACCACAACCTTACCTTAACCAATTTTCAGCATTAGTATAATCAAACTAGTTGCTTCATTTTGGTTAACTTAGAAAATCATCTAATTTTATCAATTAATTTTCTATCATTTGCTGTATTTTATTTCAATTTTATACTCATTTAAGGTAAATATATTTATTTTATAATTTCCACTCAAGTGTTTTATAGAAGGTGGATTGACAACCTCCTAAAAAGCTTTTGCTTCTAGGATCTAGCTCATACTAAGCAATCCACCCATCTACTTGTGTAACAAACAAGTTTCTTTTAGTGTTTTATTATTTTTAGGTCATCCTCCTGAGCCAAAGAGGAGATATCCATAATCAATTAGATTCAATGTGTACACATTCAACATGTATTCTTACACACCCTTATTAATTACTTTCTTCATTTCACACTTAATAAAAATAAAAAATTAGATAGAAACAATCACATTATTTTTCTCATCACACTCTTCTATCTCTCCTTAACATCCTACTAGGCCTCTTCACTCAATATGCCTCTTATTAGGCTTATTAAGTCAATTTACATTGACATCCACTTGTAGAAACTCTATTATAAATTCATCATGGTTTCTCTCTCCTATTATTATGGTCTTCAAGAACTCATTTTATTCATAATCTATTCTCGTCTTTTCTCATAGGTGTCTTCTCTACTTCACATAAAATTAGGCCAATTAGGCCTTGTTATTATACTAGAATTTTTCTCTCATACAAAGTGGTCAGCCAAAAACCTCTCCACACTTGTATTACCTTTAAAATGATTAAAATAACATATTTTATATATGAAACAAATAATAAATAGGTTTATCACTACTCATGAGGACTTAAATCCTTATTAGGCATAAAGAATACCTAATGCAATTAGGCCTTCTCAAGAAACACATTACACTTAGCCCTATTGGAACTTATTAAGCCTCCATAAAAGGATGAGAAACATAAAAAAATCCTAAAATATACCCATTATAACATACATATATGCCCATATCACATTTAATTCCAATTTTATACTTGGATTATATCATAAGCGCTACCCAAAATAAGGTTTATGCACACTTAGAAAGTCGATCATCAAAACTGAAGAACACAACCAATTTTATCAAACAACCATATAATAAAATAAAATGGATATAATATCCATGAAATAAATTTCATTACCAAATTAATTATACACTTCAATAAAAATCTTAAATCCTCAAACTCACTTCTGCAACATGACTATTCAAAACTATCTAAATGCTCTAAAATTCAGTCATGAACATTTGAATATCCACACTTTAATATGGAATTATAATGAATAATAAATCATAAAAATTATATAATTATATCTTTATAAAACCATAATATGATATAAACACTTCCAAACTAGGCATAATGACATAGGAACATCAATCTCACTAACACACAAAAAACTACCAAAGACCCTAAAAACACAGTCCTTATGAATGTTGTTTTCAACTTCTATAAGGAAAATAAAAATAATTATTATGCACATTAATAGTTACTATGTGACCTATATAACATCTTCCAATATATATATCACAATATCTGGTGTTGACTATTGGTCTTGTAGACCAATTTATTGACCTTCTTTCTCACAGTCTTTACACAACTAGACAAGTCATTTTGGCTTCCATATTTCAAATTATTATACTAACTCTCATATTTATATATATAATATATAGGTAATATATTTACAAAAAACATTAACATGTTCACTATATACATTGAATCCTATCATAAAGTCTCAAACTCTTCATTCCATCTTGCATATCCAAAACTGTCATTCTAACTTAAGGACCAATCATGGTGATTATGACTTTAAGTACCAGTGTAAATAATTTATGGAATATTAATGAATGTTTATGATACTATGATATGATTAGGTAACTATAAAATATAAATATATTATGGTCTAGTGAAAATATTAGTCTTGCAAACCAATCTCTCAACTTTACATCTTTAATATCTCATATTCACTAGATAGATCATCTTATGAAAAAAAAATTCAATGACATATAATACATATAAATAATATGTACATGTGTTATAGGTATTTAAAAAATCCCCATCCAATTGTATCCATTCCTAATCCTTGATAATTCATCCCTAATTTCATTATCACTTCTACCTTGTTTTGTCACTGTCTTCCTTAGTAGGACTTTTTAATGATAGGCCAATTTCCATGACCAATTTAGTATATTTTAAGTATATAACCTAATTATAAAAAATATATATATATATATATATATATATATATATATTTATAATTGATAATATTTAACCTCCATCCATTTTTCAACTTTGACTCAGTTAACCCTGCCTGTTATACCAAATTTATGAGAAATAAGGGGTTTTTTATAGCTTCAACTCACTCTTTTGATATACCAATGCCACATAGAGGTATTTGAGAGAGTAATATACATTATAATATCATAAAAATATGTCAACCAATCCATTATTATCCATTTCCATCAAGATCTTCCATATCAGGTCACTATAAGAGTTTTAAGAGGATTTTAGACTAGTTTTCATTCTTAACATTTGTTCATAAAAATTTACCACTAAAACCAAATCCTAATAATTGGAAATAATTTATAGGACCATTTTACATATTTCCCAAAAATCTAAATTTCCCATGAAATAGTCACACATGCCAACAAGCATAAAATAATGTCTCTTAGGCTTGGAAACCTTTACTCTGCATACTCTAGAGACCTAAAATCTAATTTTTATGATTTTTTATTCAACTCAAGACTTAAAAATTCATGATAAATATTTAAAATTAATATCACACCTATATGAAATATCAAATTTTATATTTTCACCTTAGAAGCTAAGCTTGATCCCTCATTAGGCCAAACTAGCTCTCTTTGCATATTAGGCTTTGAAATGCCAGCCCTATTTAGACCTTGAACACACATTAAAACCTATTTCACCACTCTTAAAACCTTATAATAATTTCATAAGTCCTCATAACATACTTACATAAGCTCACAATCCTCCAAACCTAATCATGATACCTCATCATGCCACCTAGGGTCTTAAGACAAGGTCCATGAGAAGACCATCGATGAAGAACTTACCCATTTGGCTAATTCTGAGAGTCATGTAACTGACTCTCCATATTTATCTCATGATATAACACTATATTTCATAAATTAAAGTCCATACACATCAATATCATCATCACCATCATCATACCTCTATAAGTCATACCCATGATTAAGAACTAGTCCATCAAATAGACCTATTAAGCACCATACCATTTTGAGATATTCAAGACACCTTCTATAGCTCATAAATCCTCACAAAACACATGATATATAATCCAAAACATCTCCAATAATTCTTATTAACATTAATTATATTACATAATCACATGACATCAATGACAAATTTCAAGAGTAAATTCATATTTAAATGGAATAATGGAAACATAAACTATTTATCAGTAAATTTAATAGTCCTTCATCTCCATGTGGTAATTGTTTTAAGCTTCAAAGGCTTTAGGATTATGATATCATTCCATGTGTCTTAATAATTATAATCTATATCCATTTTATGGTTAATTTGTTCTTTGGTCTATAATCTAATGGTCCTAAAATCTTGAGCCTTCATGGTTACGAGCAATTAACATTTATCACATTTATGGTAATCTGCATCTTTGGAAGGTTAATCATTATCTGGTTTATAATCTATTTTTTCTAAGCTCCTAAATCTCCTAGCTTCCAATATCATGTTTAATCACAAACATAAAAGGTTATTCACCAAAAGCAATATTGGTATAATGCCCAAATCTTCCATGCTATTAGTGCTCTAAGATTAGGCCATGTGGCTTGATCACATTAATGCATGGATTTGAGACCTACCCACCATATAGAATAAATTTATAGGGTCAATTTAACAAGGACTTGACAAGTTATACTACTTGAAGAAGGTATGGCCAAAACATTAAAGATAATAATCCATAACATGACAAAGAAGCAAGTCAGTGAATGGATGATAACTATCTCAAAATTAATGACTAGGTATAAAGAGTTAATAAATGACCACAACCTAATAATTAAGGGTTCACCCACCAGATTTAACTAGAATATTAAAATTTAAACGTGTATTAAAATCAAAAGTTCATTACCTATATTTAAGGTGCATGAATACAATCAATACTTAGGCCTGTGAGGGATATATACAACATATAAATTAAGAAGGATTCACTATGCTCTTTCTCTTTTGGATTAAACAATTACATTCTCAAGATTCTCAGTGTTGATTGATACCTAAATTTATTTAACCATTAAGTGAAATGTGAATTGATTCAAGACGTCACATGAGTTATAGAAATAAAATGAGAGTAATGGCCTCATCATTGAAACAAGGTAAGCCCTCACTCCCCTCCCCATACTTATTTACAAGATTGACTGAATATAAAAATATAGTATTTGATAAGATTTCCCTGATCTTTAAATTCCCACATTTATTATCTCTATAGGAAGAGGTCAAATCAATTAAGTCTTATTCCATATAAGATGAACTCTTTCTAGAGGCCAAACAATATATAGATGATTTTCTACCAATTAAAGAGAAAGGTCTCCACCAAGTTATGGCTGAACCTAAGGTAATGCCATGAATTTACCTCTCTAAGGTTTTATTCATTAATGGAACAACTGTGAGGGATATTTTACATGTAATTAAAGTTAAAAATTCTCCTACTTACATATTGAGAAGGGATTTTGAAAGATATCATAGTATTTCCTACTTTAAGATTGCTTATAATCAAGTCTTAGCCAATGTTTGTCTTGAGCATAACACTATAGACAAAGAGTTGAATCAATGGATTACAAAGGGATAGAGGATAAATTCAAAGGGGGAAATATCCTCCAATTATATCATTAAATTATAATATGGAGTTACCATAGTAATGGAACTTGAATATGTTATACAATTTCTAGATTATTGCCTATGTTTAGTACAAATTGGTTCCACTACTATATATACTCCTAACAATTAACAATTTGGTAGCACTAGGGAGATCATATGTACATAGTTAAAGGTATAGATACTTTACATTGATTTTAGGCATGAGGATGGTAATTTATACACTATGCCTTACTTTTTGGATACTGTAATTTCCATTATTTACAAGCCTTATGATTAGGAGTGGTAACCATCAATCAAATATTTAGAAAATAGGGTTGGAGAGGATTTGTCCTTTATGTTCATTCATAGGTTTAGGAAAAATATCAAAAAGATAATAAATGAGGTATATCCTCATATATACCTATTAATGAAGGGAACCCAAATGCCTAGATTGTTAGAAAATATAACATGAACCCTTAACAAAATGGGAGATTACTAGTTGTATCTAGATGTAAATGTCATCTGAGTGGAGGGTACCAGGACTACTCCTTTGCTATTAAAACATCATGTTATAAATCATATTAAAGAATAATAAATAGTATATCAAGTCTTGAATAGTTTTAATTAATAATTAGGTCAAATACATTTGGTTTACTACTTTAAAACTCCTTTTAACTTTAGACAACACCATTATTTGACTAGGTCACATTTCATTTTAGGTGGCAAGGATAGAATGCAGTACAACTTACACCTCACACCATTTATAAAATGGGATCCTCAAAATAAAATAAAGGGTCATCTCAAAAATATAATAAAAATTAATAAAGTAAATGTTTCTTATAATCACTAGGCATATGATCATGATTATATTTTCTTAAATTACTTAAATGATTTAAAAGTCTAGGTAAAGATGAAAGATAAGAAAATGTCTATGATAATTACACGGGCCCTAGAATACAACATAGAAGCAATAGAGGAAGAGGCCAAAAATTCATACAATTAACAATGGCTTCCATCTCTACAATAAGTATCTTAACCACTAGATCAACCTATTTCCCCTTCATTAAAATCATGAAAGAGCAACCATATCAATCTAGGAGTCAAAGGGAATCATATTCTTATCATATGGGGGAGGATTTTAGTGTACTTCCTAGTGCTCAAGTATTTTTATCTTCCAAAACTTAACATGAATATGTCTTGAGCAAAATAACTACTAGGGAGAGACCATCTATTTCCTCAAATAATTAAATGGAGTGCAGTTTTGTGATAAATTATTTGCCTCCTCTTACCTCAGTCACCTAGGAGAGCTTCTCTAAATTCTTTTAAATAAATTTCACTTTAATTACAACTACCCCAGGATCTCCTCAATCTCCTAAGTCCCCTCAAGGAATCCCTAAGCCTTCCATCCATTCCAATTCATCACCTTCAAGTCCACATCTAAACACATTTGTTCCCATAACTCCTTTATCATTTAATACACCTTCCACTCCACCCATATTCACATACCAAAAGAAGCACAAGGACTACCTTGCTCCATCTTAGGATAAAAAACTAGAATAGATACCATCACATAGTCTCCATATTATAGAAGAAGCTAATAAGGAGGAAAAGGATGAAGAGACTCTAATGGAGCTAATAAAAGAATAAGAAGAACAAGAATAATTCATATCCTTAATTTATTATCCTTCAAAGGAATAAGAGTAGGAAATAGGCATGACACAACTAGATGAAGAAGAAGTTGAGCTAGAGAAAGCGAAAGCTTTAAGTTTGGGTGAGTAAGAATAAGGAGGCACCTTATTCATCTTCACACTAGAATAAAGTCAAAAAATTGATGAGGTGGTTTATTCTATTATTTTTTTAGTGTCTAATGTATAAATTTTAGTTGTAAGTTTACATTCTGTAATGCCTAACATTGTATCATCTAGTTCTATTGTTACTAGTATGGATTCATATATTATTTCCTTAAAAAAACTAATAAGGACTCTTAGGTAAGTCCATTTTAAGTTTTTTTTTTTAAAAAAAAAATAGTTTATATATCTAATAAGCCACCAAATCTATAGAATATGTTAACCCAAATAAATATTCCCATGCCCTAGCTATTGGCCTTACCAAAAGTAACTATGACAGTGGAGATAACCCTAGGCTTAACTAGATTTTAAGCTAAGGTAACACCCAAGAAATAAACCCTTAAATGGAAATTGGTTAGATACAAACTACCCCAAATCCATATTCAAATAGTTCCTTCACTATCAACTATTATGATCACATCCTTTCCAATGACCTCTCAATATTCTACATCTTCATAACTTGCTCAAGAAGAAGAAACAAAATAACTTATAACTCCTCAATGGGTACGTAAGATGTAGAATGTTAGAGATGAAAGGAAATTTTTGGTTTTAATGAAGTACCCACACTCTCCACTTAGTTTGAAAAATAAATTGGGATTATCAAGAGAGTGAGAAAGAGGAAGATGGTAAATGTAAGAACAAAAGGAGAGGTATAATTTGAACAAAGAGAAAACTTGTTCTCTTTGGCCAAAAGGCCCAACATAAATCCCAATGATCCTACTAAACACATTGAGGATTTCAGCACCTTTTTTGATTCCACTAGAGAGGTTATGGAGGATTTTCACTGAGTACTTAGGAAGATTTGAAAATGTGGAAGCAAATGCAGATTATAAAGTCTCCTCAAGAAGTGATTACTAATGTACATAGTGAAACTATAAAGTTGTATGATACTTTTTTTAATATCAAAATTTCTAGGGTAGGAAGTCAATCCCATAGAGAAAATATTGTCACATTATGGAATAAAATGAATGATACATAAATAATATTAAATTTCTTAGTCCAATGCTCTAGGATTAGTGATTTATTAGCTAAATATCATGACCAATATAGATGCATCTTGGTGTTAAAAATATGTGATTACAATTAGGGATACATCCCTAAATTAGAATAAACAAATGAAGAATTTGGTGAGTCTTTTTTTTAGTCATAAAAGTAAATCACTAAAATTTTTGGGAAATATGAGAATAACTAAGGTGATCACCCAAGTAGGGGAGATAATAAATAGACATAATTTTGAGAACATTCTCCACTCAATTGTTAAAAACTTTAGAGAATAAGTAGAAGGTACTATGTATAAAATTAATGAAGAGGTATTATAGCTAGTTTTTGCAAAGACATAATAACAAGGGCTGAGGCTTTATTATCCAAGTTCAAGAGTTCAGAGTTAGAGAAAGAAAGGTTAATGACTGAGGTAATTATAATTTTTAAGCCTTCATTAATAATTTTTTAAATCATAGATAAATATTTTAATTTAGTTTAGGGGTGAAGTGAAAAAGGATAAAGAAGCAACTTAAGGGTTTACAACATGCACACAACTAACTATTAGTGCCTCCCTAGATTCAAAAAGCTCTTAGTGCATGCAATACTTACAACTACAATACATTCATTTACTAATATAATTAATAGTGTTGCATCAATACTCTAACTTTATAATAATTATGTATTTTCATGATTATTATGAAGGTGGGACTTTAATTCCAAATCTATTTATTATAAATACATTATTTACTTTTAGTTGGCAAGTCTATTCTAAGTATTATCATTGTACATACATCTTTACATGAATTTGAATGAAATGTTATATATTTGGAATTATAATTTTAGGTAAAGCTTTAAGAGATGAGGCCTTCCCCATCCCAAGATTATAAATACATGTAACCTCCTAGTCTCAAAAAGAGGATTTTTTTTTAATATTTAGATTAATAAAAAATTTAAAGAAGTCATGCTTGACTTGATATTTATGTGTAAATCTTCATTATTCTCTAATTTTGTGGATTTCTTGAGATGTTCCATAATTAAACTATATTAGTAATTTAATTATATATGAGTTATATATTTTAAATACAATCTCACTTTTAGATATAGCTTACTTGAATACCTTTTTCATGCTTATCATAATATTCTTGTAGATGTGAAACAACAATATGGAAATTAGGAAACCTTTGATTTATGCATATTTGAGTATATTGTGTTATGGTTTCCTTTGAATATTCACTATATTTGATTTTTTGTGTGCTATGGTAGCTTAAAATAATTATTAGTTTAGATTCCTTGTCTTATTTGATCTCAAGTACTAGTCTTCAAAGGCTTTATCCTTGGATTTTATGCAAGATTTTCTTATTTACCGTACTCTTTCCTTATTTTGAATATTATTTTGAAATCTTTCCCACCTTAGTTGTAATCATCATCCTTCCACCCACTCCAAGTATATATAGGTTCACCCAAATCTAATTCACCCATGGTAAAAAATCTTTTTAAATCATTGCTATTCCATAAATAGGTTATTATAAAACTAAATACCTTGTAGGCCATACCTTGTAGGAATTTCTAAGGTGTGTATAAAACCCACATCAATAGAATTTTTAAATTAGCACTAGAAGGAGGGAATCCATCCTCTACCTCTATCCTAATAAGTAAGATCACTTTAGTTACATTGGATACACCCAGATGACTAACAATGTCAACATTATATAGTAACTTATTATAACTACCCTTGGAGATACATACAAAGGTTAGGTCTGATAGAGGTATTTATAGGAGGCATAGGGTAGAATAATCATCCTCCAAAAGACAACATTGTCTTCCAATAGTTATGATCACTGATGTCTATAATCATCCTCTTAATCCTCCAATTTATCCTAATGCCCCAACTCAAGCCCCAATTTGGCTAACTAGATTAGCTATCAATGTCATAGGAGTGGTGCATGATTTTCTTAGAAACCTAGAGAAATATCTCCTTTCCTTTTCTCCCTTGGGAGGAAAGACTATGAAATAGCATTTAAAGGCTTTCAAATACACCTTAGGGATCCTAAATGTAACTCATTATGGCATGGATTATAGACTTTTCCCATTCATTTTACAAGAAATAACCTATGATTAGTTTTTAACTATTCTAGAATGGACTATTACAACTTGGATATAATGTCAAGATACCTTCTTATCCAAATTTTTCCAATTTATTTATGATATTATTATCTATCAACACTTTTTTACCATGAGACAAGAGACCAATGAACCAATCCAAGCATTCAATGCTCAATTTCAAAATATGTATATCAAATTGGAGTTTGCCTATCATCGTAATGAGCCATTAGACCTTAAAATGTATAAGAACACCCTATATTCAATGATTATTTTATTTATACCTAGGAATATTAGCATTGATACTTTACCCTTAACTTACATGGAGGTAATCAATGTAGAAAAATAATTGTATCCTTAGTTATAGTCATTACCCCCACTCAGTCTTAGACCTATCTACCAAACTTTTAACATAATCCCTAATTTAACATAGAATGTCGTAGAATAATATAAAACCCTAGTTCAAAATAAATTACCATTAACCCATGTTACCCATAATCAACATCTTAGTTTCTTGAATAATTCTACTTCTACCCATTAGATCTAGAGTTAACCTTCTGTACTAGTTAATATCTCTTCCACAAAAGATAATGCTCCCAACTCAATTAAGATGGATATGGAAGACATTCAAAGGATGATACTGAAACTAAGTAATGAATTCCTTGGCATGAAGAAATGAATGGGTAATATAGTTGGATATAACTTTAATCATAATAATTAGGGTTATGGGTTTTAAAGGTAATATAGATCTTTTAATAAGTATATGAATAATAAATAAAATTAGTTTATATTTAATAGGATGTCAAAGATCAATGCCATAGATGTATCTCTTCTAAATTATTATTAATTCCATAAAACAATGCAACATGGGGAGCTATATTGTATCAAGTTATGTACTAATTTCAAAATCTTCTAGTAGGAAGTAGAGAGATAGGAAAATTATTCTAGTTAGTAAGAACCATCTCCATCAATTTTTTTAGGAAACCCTAGCATAGATATGGTCTTTGATACTTATGACTTACCCTTCCCATGGGAATATGATAATGAGAATGATGATAAAACTGATGAGGTTCATGATTTATAGTAGTATCAATAGGTCAAGAACAAATAAAACCTGAGAAGCAAACAACCTATGACTTCTTCAACTTTTCCCAATAATATTTCTACTAATTTTCTTGATCTGAATGCTAACAACAATATACCCCCACTATGGAGAGATAATCCCCCTCTACATAGGATGGATAATCAACCTACGCCTAATCAAATGAATCAATCAAAAAAATTTAATAATCAAGTCAAAGGAGGGTATAATATTTTTGAACACATAAAAAATATTAAATTAAATATCAATTTGCATGAGCTAGTTTAGATCACTAAACAAAGGGAGTTACTACTCATTAACCTAACAGGGAAGACTCCTGACAAGTCCAAGACATCCCATGCAAACATAATGATGTACAAAGATAAACTTGAGGTACCATCATTCTTACTAATACTTATAATGTTCAACAAAAATGTACACAACTACTTAGTTCTAGGGCATTAGCTAATGTAATGCCTAAAGTAGCTATTTTCTAAAAGCTATGCTTGACTCCTAACAAGTCAAAAATAATAGTACTATATTTGGAGAAATCATTAGCCCCATGTGTCACATAATTGAAATAACATATTCATATAACTATAATTAGATCCATATATGCATCAAACTATTAAAATCTTGGCCATTGACATTTTAGAGGTATATGACTTACTATTAAGCTAAGACTAGTCAAAAATATTGAATGGGTACATGGGCATAGATTTTTCCCACTTGTGGTTACCATATAAAGGAGTAAAAAACTAAATGAGGATAGAAAAAGAGCCCAAAATTAAGTAATTAATTACTAAGTACAACACCAATATTGATGAAGTCAGCTTTGTGTTGATACATACAGGTGTTTACACTTTCACTACTAAACAACACTCACATGAATAAGAATTTGAATTTCATTCTCTACTATAGACTTTAAAATTCAATGGGGTTTATTCCAAAAATAGTTTTTTTTGTCACTTGTATTTTCACCCTTTGAGGAAATTTCTTATCACTCCTCATCAAAGTCGCACAATTGAAACACCTCTAGGCTATGGGTAGCCTAAGAATGAGGTGAATCTCTAGATAGGGCTAATTCCCTTGATGTACCACTTGTAGATAACTAATATTCCTATGATTATTAGGGAAAAGGGAGAGAAAATAGAAATTAAACTTTCCTAAAGAAGGTGATACACAAAATCAGTTGATGAATACCAACTAGCTGTATGTAACACATAATACTATGAGACCAACTGAACATGCACTTTTCTAATCTAAATTTTCTCACATCATTATGAGTTTGTGATTAATTTATAGTATATAATTAATATACAAGAGGCCTTTAATGGAAGTATTGATTATACTAACTAACTAAACCATTGACACTTCATAGAATACTTCACATGACCTATAAGAAGAAGCTATCAAACTGCAAATAGGTTCAACATGCTTAGGAAACAAGAGTCATCACTAAGAAAGATAAATCATCCAAGTAAAAGACACTATGATGAGTCATATAAGAGGTAAAATTAGTATTATTTATAAATACATGGTATAAAAATGAGTAGGGATTTGTCATACTCAGGTGGAGAATCCTTTACAAAGGCCGAAATGGCTAGTTCTTATAGAACTTGAGAAATTAAAGAGAATAAAGAAGTCTAAAGGTCACAAGGACACTTTTAAAGTTGATAAAATTAGTTACATGTTCATGATAAGGGAATATGAAACTAATCATGAAAATTTAAGAGTCACAAGTGTCACCTCAAATCATAAAACTCTTGAAATGTGGCATGAAATTCCCTTTACTAGCTCATAAAACTGCCTTCATCATTCAACCCTATTGGAACATCCCAAAACTGATTAGGGATATGTCTAATGATTTTAATGAGAGGGAAGGGTTATATACATGTCTCTTATGCATTGGCTATAGTCTTCTTCATCTAGAATCATCTAGAAATAAGCTATCATTGCCTGTACTCAAGGAAAACTCCTCTTTCAGTCACCCCTCACACTTGTGTTCCAAAAATGCATAATTTTTCCATGAAAATTCATAAAATTGAGTTAAAAACACTTTTAAACTCCCTCCATGTACTTAGAGGCATCAAGCCCATCTTAAAAAGAATTCCACTTGAAGTTTTCACACTTCTCACCACCATGTTCACTATACTAGGTTTGACTGATTGAGATGAGATATTTGGTAGGAATAGTTAGGAGTTTTTCCAATGAATTAAATGGAAAATATAAGTTATTTTAAGTATCAATATTCCTTAAAAATTTTATTTCATCTCTTGAAACCTCCTAGAACTTGCACAATGCATAAAACTATCAAAAATACCCTATTTTGTACTTCATCTATATGGTTTTGTATAATTAAAAATGATAGGGAGGATATTTATAGAGTCTTATGATAGTATCAATAACTTTAATGGTCAATATAGCCCATTTAGATATCTCACCATAGTCATTTCCTCAATTGGGTCCTTATTCAGGGTTTTTAATGGTTTTAGGCTACTTTTGTCCTTAATATTTGTTCATAAGGACCTAATGTTATAAATATAAACCAGTTACACTAGATAAAATATAAATAACTTATAAACTATCTAAACTCCCTTTACCTCCATGCACATCCTTAGAGAAGATATGAGCATTCAAAACTAGCCTATCGAGCTTGTTTTCACATTTTACACAATTCTGGTGTAGCTCTAAGCCAATGTGGCTTTCCTTGTGGTTTCTCATGCACTAAAAAATATTAAAACATATTTTATGATTCCATAATCATTCCCAAATATTATATAAATCATATCTAAGTCTATAAGTGTGACTTCTGATTTAGATACTAGGACAAAACCCTACCCTTTAGGCTTGACTATAACCTTAGAGTTATAGGACACTTTACTGAGATTATCCATTATATGATTGGTTACTCATGTTTAATATATTTTTTCCAACTTTACACACCTTTATGAGATGTCTCTATATCTTCTAGTCTACCCTTCCCACCTATCTTCTCCAAAAATGCAAGCTTTAACCATAATGGGAAGTACCATATGTCTGAGACAAAACATAGGGAGCTTCCCTTATTCCCTAAGACAAATATAATGTTGTATGGGATTATAAAATTTATAAGGGTGTCATATATAATTTTTTTCTGATTTATCAGGTCATTAGTCCCCTCAAATGCACAAAAAACCCAAGATAGACTATTAGGAAAAAAGATTGTGTGCAGGGTTTCATGCTATGGGTTGTGAACTATACTATTAGATCCCCTTTAATAGTTTGTTTTAAAGACATGGATAAAATTAAAGATTTATATCATCATAATGGATATGATTTATTTCTATCATTCATTCTAATCTTTCTTATGCCTCTCATTACATAACCCTCCATTTCACTATCTTGGACTGCAGACTACATTGTTATTTGAGGACCCCTGTAGATGATCTTCCATAATTAAAAATTTAAAATGGTGTTAAAATAGATAATATAAAACTTATAAGACTATTTGGTAATTATTTTAATCAATTTTCCTCTTCCTTATCCATTTCCCACACTCATAGTCCCCAAACTTGCTCACTGTCTGTCTTAGTCAAACACAATCAAATATGTTAGGACAAATAGGATCTTGTAGGTGACTTTATCCTTAAAACCTATAAGACATGTATTATTATCCATTTTAGGTATTTTAGGATAAAATTTCACTATTATGGTTTATATTTCCATGCTTATACTCACCTCATGAGTGGTGCAGGAGTTAAAGTCTGATGTAGGTGAATAATCTTGGAAAAGAGAAACCTATAAGTGAATATTAGACCTAAAACATAGTATATTATCTCCTTATGATGATAATTTAGGTCATATATGCTACCTTAAACTATTTTAAACTACTAAAACATGGTTTCATGGTTTATTATACCAACTTGGAGCACAAAGGTCCCTCAAAGCTTCCAATCTTATAGATAACAGTGAAGCAATTCAATGTCTAAATAGGCAACTTTGAGCCTTTAAACTTATACCTTCCATTAGTTATCTACCCTCTATATTTTTTAAATTGAGAGACCTAAGTGGGAAATTTAATACAAGTTCATGTAATGATATTATAAACCAATACAACCCTGTTATATGACCTTCACCAAATGGCCCAAAACTTTGTTTTGTGATTTTAGGGATTTGATCCCTAAACACAGTCATTGGGTCATTGAATGGTTCTTCACTCCTAACCTACCACTTAACATAATATTAATTTATGATAGGGTATAATAATCATTATAAGACTTAAATTAATCTTTCAACCTACTCCAATCTCCTATGTGACACTTTATCTCCCTGTGGTACCACCTATAGTGTAGATTTTCTAATACAAGTAGTAAATGAAGAATTATAGGTAGTGAGCAAGAGATACAGTCCTTAAATGAGTTTTAAACCTATTTAAATACCTAAAAATGGACTCTTCACAATCTAAATGATATGAAACAAGTGTCAATACCTTCTATTCAACATGACTTCTTCCATGAGAGCACTTGTAGGTGCATGTTAATGGTGAAATGTGTGTACATGTTATATTTTATTGTCACAATCCATTTATACACTACTTGAAGGATAAAATTTATTTTTTCCCACTTATATATACATTTTAATCATATTGGGATCTTAACTACACCTAATTTATCATACTATACAACTTTAGACACATGAATGCAAATGAAAAGTAGATAAAGAATTGACTATGTGTATGTCAAAATTGAATATTTGACCAAGGTATGGTGTTCTAAGAAAAAATATGGAGAGGAGGTGGTCTGTATGGTATTGAAACATGTAAACCATCATATATCCTTCACATGAATCTCTTTTAGATAATACAACCTTTTTCAAGTAGTGAAATTGATTACCATTCCACTTGGGACATCAACCTACAAACTAGACTAAAAATTCCATGAGATCTTTGCCAAATATGAAACTAAGAATGGAAATCATGAGAGGAGAGAGTAAAAATAATTTGGAAACAAATTTAACAATTTTACTATACATAATTATCCAAACCAAAACAAAACCTATAGGGTACATAGATTAGCAAGCAAATTGGATAGGTCAATTTCTTGGGAATGGTTCATAAAACATAGTTCACCATTATTATATAACCAAAAATAAAATGGAAGATAAATAAGTTTAAAAGACACACCCAATATAATTTTTCCTAAAACCTTTCTTGCTAACCATACTAAGTACAAACTTGATGGCCATTCTTGCTTGCCAAGGCAAGTGGAAGAAGAGAGAAGAAATTTTCTTCATTTATTGAAGCTTTTGATAAAAATAATCAATATAAAAAGTGTGGGGGAGGCTAATAGAAACTATTTAAGTGTCTTCAGCTATAGGAGGCTATATAATTCTATACACCCGATTAAATGATAGTTTTTTCCAAGAAAACTACATTTTCTTTTGAATAACCTACCAATTTTCAATTAGTAATAGCTACTTAAGAATTATTAGGACACATGGGTTATTAAATCAACTTTCTAAACTTTCACACATTCTAATAGTTTGTACGAGTCATTTAATGCTCTATTTTGACCCTTAAAATGACCCAAAAAGACATAAATATAGAAAATGAATAGCACCAAGGCTAATGTAGCATTAAATGGCATAAAATACCTATAATATACCCCATTACAATATATTATACCCCTAAAACATCTAAAAAGTCAAGTTTTTACCTATAGTGGTCCCAATTTAACCTACATGGTCAAATTTGGTCAACAAATTGCTGACTCATAGGGCTAGTATGCCTGTTATACTAAATATTAGTGGACTTATCAGTATATTGGGATTAGGGAGTAATTTTAAGTTTGAAACACAACAAGATAAATTTTACCATTGACAATAAGCATTGATCAACACAAGACCAATTGACTACATCAACCACACAAAAGAAAGGACACACACAAAGCAAAACAAAGACACTAACAAGACACACATGTTCTCAAAGAACTTAGGGAAATAATAAAAACAAACCACTATGTAAAAATAAAAATTAAAAATACCTCCCTTTCCAAGATCAAAAATAAAGTTTATTACATCTCCTTCTTCATGAGATGAATCATAGTGCCAAGCATGTTACTCTTTGGATTGGATACTTGATAGATCAGACCTATTTCTTGACACTTCACTTGATATTCTCTCAAGTATATCATATTTAAATAGGTCTCCAATGTAAAATTATTCCTCTTATCCTTGTACACATACCTCATATTACTTCCCACTTTTCATCTCATGATCAACTTGTATCTTCTTTGTAGGCATGATTTCAAGAGTAGTTTCTTGTTCCTTATAAGATTGAAGATAGTAGAAGCTTATTTTCACCTAAAGGTTTAGGTGAAATTTTATTTAGATATTTTATGAAATTTTGAAGAATGTCATCTAGCTTACCATCAATTTCAATTAGCTCTAAGGAATTTTTAGACCCCTTGAGAGACTCAAACTCATTGTATATATTTTCAAACTACTACCATAAGTATTCATCATATTTTTTATCAACATCATTGACTTATTGAAGAGGAGTATTACCATATCAAATATTACCCTTATCAACCTTGTCATGAGCTATATCAAGGTCATAAAAACACTGGTAAGGATCATACAAAGGCTGATAAGGAGTTCCATAAGCTTGAGATGTCTCACCAACTTGTGTAAAATAGTACTCAACACCAAAATTATCCATGAAAATCCATTGGGAATCAAGAACACAAAGAAACATTACCAAAAATATTCAAAAGGAAAACTTGGGCTGCTTGATGAAATCTCCTCATCCAAGTGGCATAATTGAAACACCTCTAGGCTATGGGTAGCCTAAGAATGAGGTGAATCTCTAGATAGGGCTAGCTCCCTTGATATACCACTTGTAAATCACTACTACACATATGCTTATGAGGGAAAAGGGATATAAAACTAAAATTAAACTATCATAAGGGAGGTGATACACCAAATTATTTGATGACTACCAACCAACTACATGTCACACATGAGACCATGAGACTAATTAAACATATAATTTTCTAATCTAAATATTATCACATCAATATTTCATTATGAGGTAGTGATGAATGTCTAGGATAGGAGGTTTATAAAAGAGGCCTTGAATGGCATTGAATATACTAACTCAATCAACCATTGATACTTCATAGAACACTTCACATGACCTACAAGAAGAAGATTCCAAACTACAAATAGGTTAAAGAATGAGACAACATGCTAAGGAAACAAGAGTTATCACTAAGAGAGATAAATAATCCAAGTAAAACACACTATGAATAGTCGTATAAGAGCTAAAATTATTATTCTTTATCGATCCATGGAATTTAAATGATCAAAGCTTCACCATACTCAGATGGAGCATCCTTTACAAAGGCCAAAATGGATAGTTCTTAAAGAACTTGAGAGAGGAAAGATAGGAAAGAAGTCTAAATGTCACAAGGACACTTGTAAAGATGAGAAAATGAGTTACTTGTGCATGAAAATGGAATATTAAATTGATCATGTAAATTTAGGAAGCACAAGTGTCACCTCAAGTCATAAAACTCTTTAAATGTAGCATGAAATTCCCTTTGTTGGTTCAAAAAAATGCCTTCATCATTTAACCCTATTGGAATGTCCAAAAACTAATTAGGGATAGGTATAATTATTATAATGAGAGGGAAGGTTTATATGCATGTCTCTCCATGCATTGGTTGTTGTCCTGGTCATCTATAATCATTTAGAAATTAGATATCACTACTTGCACTTATTGGTGTTGTTGCCAGAATCTGGATATTGTGAATGCAATGGAGGTGTGATCACATGAGATGAAGCAAGTGCACGCTACATATATGCTAAAGCAATTTAAAATTATACAAGAAGATAAATTACACAAGACAAAATGGAGAAAACCAAAATATGATTAACATGAGATGGGTAAAGTGAAGAATACATATAGGAGAGCACGTAAGTAGCTTCTCCACAAAAGGTCGTTAAGGCACCCCAAGAATATAATGTAACTCCTCCATGAAAGGCGGTGATAAGGTGCTAAGAATAGATAAGTAACTCCCATCAAGGGAGTTACTTATGACACCTATGACACATCTATGAGACACATCTCCACATAAGTTAGCCTATCCCACAAATATAGGAAAACTCCAAGTATGCACAAATATAAATTCCCTAATTAAATAACAGGGAAAAATAAAAACCTACACTAATACTCCCCATAAGCGTAGCTTAGGTGGGCAGTGTGGAAATATAAAATGGGTCTCATCAACTAGGCCTGATGAGGTACCCATGTACAAATGCAATCTCTCATAAGATAGAGAAAAGGAGAAAACTAATAGGAAAAAACTCTCCCCCAAAAAAGGGACATAAAATAAATGAAGAGGCTAAAAGGCCCCCCTGAAGATGATACTACTATAGATGTAGACCGTACCCCAAGAAGAGCTCGTAGATGAATGAACTCACTCTCAGTGAAAGGTTTGTTGAAGATGTCTGTAACCTACTCTAAAGACTAGAAAAATATCAAGTCAATGACCTGACTATGAATAAGCTCCCGAATGAAATGCATGTGAATCTCTATGTCCTTGGTTTGCTGGTGCTGAACTGGATTCCTACAAATCTGAATGGTACTCTAGTTGTCACAATAAATGATGGTGGGCTGCCTGATAGGAATGCTAAACTTAGAAAGAATCCCCTGAAGCCAAATAGCCTCAGTAGCTGCATTAACAACTCCCTTGTACTCTACCTTTATGGATGATATACTAATAGCATTCTTCTTCTTTCTAGACCAACTGATAGGACCAAAACCTAGAGAGAAATTATAACCAAAAGTGGACTTGTGAGTCTATGAATCACTAGCCCAATTTGAATCTGTATATCCAACCAAGTCAACCTCTATGCCAAATTTGTAATGAATCCCATATCTATGTGAACCCTGTATGTAATGCAATATCCTCTGAGCTGCTTTCCAATGTAGCTCATGAGTTTCCTGCATTAATCTGGAGACAAGTCCCACTGTATATGATATGTCAGGCCTAGTGTGAGTCAAGTAGATAAGACTACCAACAAGTTATCGATATCGAGTGGCATTAACCAATGGTGAAGAACAATCAGCCTCAAGCTTGACTCTTGATAGAAAGGGAGTAGGAGATGGCTTGTAATCAACCATGTGAAACTAAGACAGTAAGTCAAGAGCATACTTAGGCTGTGTAAGAAAAATCCTTAAATCTGACTGTGAGATCTTGATGCCAAGTAGTGCAACAAACCCAAGTCTGTCATGTAAAATCTATCCTAGAGAGATGCCTTCACTACTGCAATAACTGATGAATAACTCCCAATGATCAAAAGGTCATCAACATATAGAACCAAAATTAGGAGCTAATAATTCTGCTGTAAGAAGTAGACATTGGGGTTAGAATGGCACCTAGTGAAACACATTATGAGAAATAAGGAATCCATCTTGGCATACTAAGCCCAAGGGGCCTTTTTGAGGCCATAGATAGATTTTTTAAGTCTACATACTAAGGAAGAATCCTGAATAAATCCTAGCAGCTACTCCATGTAGATCTCCTCCTCTAGGTCTCTATGAAGAAAGGCACTCTTCACATCCATATGGTGTACATCCCAACCATGTGTTGTGGTAATAACAGAGGTGAGTCAAATAAAAGTCATCTTTGAAATAGGTGCAAAGGTCTTTGAGTAGTCAATGCTGCCACTTGTGAGAAACCCTTGGTGACCAATTGCACCTTGTACTTATCAACCAACCCGTTTGCTGCAAACTGGTCTGATATATCCACCTACATCAAACCATCTTCCTTCCCTTAGGAAGTGAAGTCAAGTCCCAACTGTGATTTTTGATTAAGGAAGAATACTCTTCCTCTATAGCATTATCCCACTTAGGTACCCCCACTACCTCTCAAAAAGTGTGTGGATCTAAAATTGAAGCAAAGAAGGCATGTGGATCTCTCTGAAAATCCCCCTAGTATGTCTATCATCTATGGGATCTCTTGCCCAAGTGCCAACACTCTCAAATGTTTGTCTAGCCCAAAGTGGCCCAGAAGTGGGCAAATTAGGTGCTAACTCCTTATCCTCTAACTGACTAGAGGTGGATGATGTTGCATCACTATCCTCACTGTCTAAACTCAAAGAAGAAGAAGATGTCTCTAGCTCGAGAACCTGTTGTGGCTGATTTGAATTTCATGAGGAATCATCATGAAGAAGTAGATCCAATGAGGGAGAAGTGTCAAGTGTTGAGTATCTAAGACTCTCCTAAAAGTGGACACTTATTTCAATGAACAACTCATGAGTGACTAGATCTAGAAGGCGACACCCCTTAATACCATCCAGATATCCTACAAAGATGCAAGGCTTAGACTGATGTTCCATAGCTTTGTGTTTCTTTTTTGGAATGTGGGCCATGGTTGGAGATTCAAAAACCCTAAGGTGCTCAACATTAGGTTTCCTTTTATGCCAAGCTTCAAAGCATGTTATCCCTTTCAAAGCTTTGTGAGGAACCCTATTTTGAATGTAACTTGCATAATTGATGGCTTCGACCCAGTACTGTGGTGCTAAGGATTTAGAGTGAATCATAAAGCTACCCATTTCTTTTAAGAACCTATTTTTGCATTCTACAATCCCATTCTATGAAGGACTGTAAGTGACTGTACGCTGCAAATCAATCCCCTCTGTGTTGCAAAACTACTCAAACTTGTTGCTGACATACTCCCCTCCATTATCAGTTCAAATAACCTTGATGGATTTCTCACTTTGTTTTTCAACAAGAGCCTTGAAGTCTAGAAATTTTTCAAACACTTTAGACTTTTGTTTGCAAAAATATATCCAAGAGTATCTAGAGAAATCATCAATGAAAGTGAGGATGTACTTGGCCCTTGTGAAAGATGGTTTGGGAAAGGGTCCCAATACATCACTATGGACTAACTCCAAAGGTTGTGAAGCCCTCCAAGCTTTGCCATTGTCAAATTTTTCTTCAGGATGCTTCCCAAGGGAGCACCCCTCACAAAGTCATTTTGAGAATTGAAGTTGAGGCAAGCCAATGACCATGTCATTTTTGCAAAGTTGTTCAAAGTAGCGGTAGTTAACGTGGCCAAACCACTCATGCCATAGTTTGATAACTCTATCTGAATGAGTCAATAATGCTATTGGAGAAGAATAATATGTAAAATTTAAGAAGGTGTATAACCTGGCTTGGTGATCTACCCTACCCACTGCCACTATAGTATCATTATGCAACTCCTTGATAGCCACTAAATTTGGTGAAAACTCAACTCTCATGCCCTGACCAATGTGAGTGATTTGGTACACTGATAGGAGATTGGTTGAAAGAGAAGGAACACTTAGAACATTATTAAAAGTTCCTCCTTCCATTTCAACTGACCCTCTCCCTACAATGGAAATTGATGTGTCATCACCTAAACTAATTGAAGTCATGATACAAGGCTCTAAAGATGAAAACTCAACTAGTGAAGAGCCCATGTGGTGAGAAGCACCCAAATCAATGACCCATAATGATGTATAAGTTATAGTAGCTACAAGGGCCTTGCCCTTTTATTTCTCCTTATACTTTCCTTTTACCTTGGTAGAATCTTGGGTAGATGAATTCTGCTTGATGGACTCAGGAACACCTATGTTGTTCTTCTCTAGAAGATGAGTTAGGTGATCTATTTTTTTCTTCATGCATTTGTGTTCATCATGCCCTGTCTTCTTAAAATAGGCACACTTAACCTTCTCCTTCTTAGGTTTAACATTAGAGGAGGAAGACTCAGTGTTGTTTTTGGTTGGATTGTTGTTTTCTTTCTTCTTCTCCTGGTCTTTCTTCTTTTTCTTCTTCTCCTTTGTTGAAGTCTTATCCTTACCATTTCCAGCTATCAAAGCTTGGGGTTGAGTATAATTCATTGTGCCCATTTGAATTAGCTTATCTTTCTCCTTAGTCAAGTTGGCAATGAATGAATCCAAAGAAGGCATTTTCCATGTAGTGCCAAGGGCACTTTTTGTGGCATGGAAAGTGGAGATAAACACTGAATAGCTTGGACCTAACTTTGCGAGAATAGAAAGTATGAGTTGATCATATTTATTCTCTATCCCACATTATTTTAATTACAATCTAAGGGCCTTAAACTTATTGAATAAGTCCTGTAGGGTGTCAAAGTTGCTAGGACTCAGACTTATGAGTTCATTTTCTAGCTCATGACCTCTCATCTCATCAAGCTTCCCAAATAAGAGTTCTAAGGTGTCCCATATGTCTTTGGGAGTCTTAGAAGTTTCTAAATGGAAGAGGAATTTTGGAGACATGGATAAGCTCAGTAATCCATATGCTTTATCACTACGGTTGTACCACTTGACCTTTTCAGCATCAGTGATGGGTTCTACTTCAGTACCCATGGTGATCTTATACAACCCTTTGCTTCTAAGAATGATTGACATTTTAACCTTCCATTCATGATAGTTGAAGGGTTTTATGGGTTTAAGTTGAAAATAATCTATTTTAAGCTGAATTTAGGTGAATTTGTGTTGATTTTAAGTTATGAAATTATGAAGAAAGGAGAATGAAAGCAAAGATTTGCAAGTTGTGAAAAGCAATCATACCCCCCCAAAAAAAATGTTGAGCCCCCCCCCACAAATATGCAAGTGCATGCTAAAAATATGTTTGGCTCAGCTGAGAATGTGTCTTAGAGCAATCAATGCAAGACTTTAAGCAAATAGGACGTCGAACTCAGTCGAAAATGTGTCCCGAGAAACCCAAATTTTAGGCACTTTATAAACTAGTGCATTTTTGAAAATTAAAGAGCCTAAACTATAGAGATTTTAATTATAAACACTTTTGCAAAAAATGGCACCCAAATTTGAGCTACTATTTGTAAGATATTAAAGGTTCAATTTCCCATAAACTAGTGTTTTTGCAAAAAATAGCGCTAAAACATTAAAAAAATGCATGTTTTGAGAGTGAAAGTGGCCTTACAACCACTCATTAGATTCAGCATAGAGTGAGGAATCCAAAGGAGGTATTTCTGAGGGGGAATTGGCCTCCTACCAACCCAAGCCTCACCCTTTGTCTTCGTAGGTCAAAGATACAAGTTTTGAAAAAACTTTAAACTGCCTTTTTTTTTAAATGTTAATTTCAAATTTGATTTTAATTCAAACATTCAAATGACTGATTTAGATCAAAATAATTTTAAAATTATATTTAACAAACAAAAAGAGAGGGTGGTCCCACCAAATGGGCATTGGAAACCAAAAGAGGTCTGAGGTCAGCGGCAAGCTGGAAGAGTCCAACATCAAGGGCACCAAGTTGGAAGGTTGGTGGTGAGTTTGAAGAGTCTGATCTCAAGGGAACCAAGATGGAAGGTCAAATACAAGCTAGAAGTGTCCAATGTTAAGGACACTAAGTTGGAAGGTCAGTTGAGATAGTCGATCACTACCAACATGGCAATAGTGCCACACAGTTAGCCACGCCACACAAATAGTAATTCCACACAGTCAGCCATGCCACACAAACAACCATGCCACATAGACAACAATGCCACACAATCAACCTTAATAAAAAGAAACACGTTACTCAAATACTATGCATTGGATGCTTTATAGCTATATTTTTCTTTGCTAGAGTTGCACCTACCAGATGCCCCACACTGAAAGTGGCATCTAAGAATAGAAACTAGATTGCAGAGATCTATCTTTTCCTACAAAATGACCCAAAAAAAGAATTCTACTACCTTTGCTAAAGCCATAATATATCTATACAAGATGTCTTGGCAAATTTTAACTTAGAAGTTATATTTTAAACAAGTTTCCATATGGATTTGCATGATTTTTCAAGAAAATCTACCAAAGCTCTCAAATGCAACAGAGTTAAACAAAAAAAACTACTAAGAAAGAAAAGTAAGAATTTTAGAATAAACTAATAGCATAACTAAACACACAATTACCAGAGTGGCTCTGATACCATATCAGAGTTGTTGCCAAAATCTGGATAATGTGAATACAATGGAGGCATGATCACATGAGATGAAGCAAGTGCACACCAAATAGATGCTAAAGCAATTTAAAACTATACAAGAAATAAATTGCACAAGACAAAATGGAGAAAACCAAAATTTTATTAACATGAGATGGCCAAAGTGAAGAATACATATAGAAGAGCACGTAAGTAACTTCTCCACAAAAGGTGGTCAAGGCACCCCAAGAATAGAGTGTAACTCCTCCATGAAAGGTGGTGACAAGGTGTTAAGAATAGAGAAGTAACTCCCATCAAGAGAGTTACTTATGACATTCTTATGACACCTATGACACATTTATGATACACATCTCCACATAAGCTAGCATATCCCACAAATGTAGGAAAACTCCAAGTATGCACAAATATAAATTCCCTAATTAAATAATAGAGGAAAATAAAAATCTACACTAATAACACTCAAAGAAAACTCATGTTTTAGTCACCACTCACATTTGGCTTCAAAAAATGAATTTTTCCATGTAAATTCATAAAATTTAGTGGATGACACTTTTAAATACCCTACATATCGTTAAATTCATCAATCACATCTTTAGAATACTTCTACTTGAAGTTTTCACACTTCTCACCACCATGTTCATTATGCCAGTTTTGATTGGATAAGATGAGATCTCTAGTGGGAACACTTAGGAGTTTTTAAAAGTCATTAAATTTACATGAAAAGTTATCTTAAGTCTCAATATTCCTTCCAAAATTTATTTCATCTCTTGAAACCTCTTAGAACTTGCACAATACACAAGACTATCAAAAAAACTTTATTTTTTACTCCATCCATATAGTTTTTTACAATTAAAAAGTTTGGGGAGGATACTAAGAGAGTCTTATACAATTTTAAATCACTTTCATGGTTAATCTATCACATTTGGATAGCTAATAATCTTCATTCCCTTAATTAGGTCCTTATTCAGGGTTTGCAAGGGTTTTAGGCCATTTTTGTCCTTAAACTTTGTTCATAAGGACCTAAATTTATAAATATAAAAAAATTACACTAGAGAAAATATAAAGACCCATTCTAACCTCTCTAAACTCCCTTTACCTCCATGCACATCCTTAGAGAAGATATGAGCATTCAAAACTAGCCTATCAAGCTTGTTTTCACATTTTTCACAACTTTGATGTAGATCTGAGCCAAAGTGGATTTCCTTGTGGTTTCGCATGCACTAAAAAATATTTAAAACATATAATATTATCCAAAAAACATTTCATGATAGTATATAAGTCATATCTAAGGATATAAGTGTAAATGGCTTCCCATTTGGATACTAGTACAAAACCCTACCCTTTAGGCTTGACTATAACCTTGGAGTTATAGGACACTTTACTAAGATTATACCTTATGTTATTAGATATTAATGTTTTAATTTATTTTTTCAAACTTTCCACACATTTTTTAAATGTCTCTATATCTTTTGGTCTACCCTTATCACCTATCTTCTCCAAAAAAGTAGGCTTTATGCATAATGGGACGTACCCTCTGTCTGATAGAAAACATAGGGTACTTCCCTTGTTCCATAAGAAAAATATAAGGCTAGATGTTATTATAAAATTTATAAGGATATCTTATAGAAAAATTTTCCCCTTTATTAGGTCATTAGGCCCCTCAAATGCACTAAAAACCCAAGATAGACTGCTAGACAAAAAGATTGTGTAGGGTTTCATGTTATGAGTTCTAAAATGTACTATTAGAGTCCCTTTATTACTTTGTTTACAAGGCTTGGATATCATTAAATATTTATATCATCATAATTGAGATGATTTAGGTATATTATTCATTCTAACCTTTCTTATGTCTCTCATTACGTAACCCTCCACTTCACTATCTTAGACTGTAGATGGTGTTTTTATTTGAGGACCCTTGTAGATGATCTTGCATAATTGAACCATGAAAATGGTGGTCCAAGACATCATTTAAACCTTCCAATAATATTTGGAAATTATTTCGATCATTTTTCCTCTTCCTTATGCACTTTTCACACTCATAATCCCTAAACTTGCTCACTATCTATCCTAGTCAAACATAGTCAATTGTGTTAGGATAAATAGGATCTTGTAGGTGAATTTATCCTTGAAACTTGTAAGAGATGGACTATGATCCATTTGAAGTATTTTAGGATCAAATTTCACTATCAAGGTTTTTATTTCCAATCTTAGACTCAATTCATGAATGGTGTAGGAGTTAAAGTCAACTATAGGCGAACAATCTTGGAAAAGAGAAACCACTAGATGAATATTAGACCTAAAACACTGTATATTATCTCCTTTTGATGATCATTTAGGTCATATATTCTACCTTAAACTATTTTAAACTACTAAAACATGGTGGTATATTTTAGGATACCAACTTGGAACACAAAGGTCCCTCAAAGCTTCCAATCCTATAGATAATAGGGAAGCAATTCAGTGTCTAAATAGGTAACTTTGAGCCTTCAAACTTCTAACTTCCATTAGTTATCTACCCTATATATTTAAAAAATTAAGAGACATAAGTGGGAAATTTAAGACAAGTGCACCTAGATATCTTATAACCCAATGAAACCGTATAATATGACCTTCACCAAATGGCCCAAATGTTTATTTTGTGCTTCTAGGCATTTGATCCTTGAACATAGTCATTGGGTAATTGAATGGTTCTTCACTCCTCACATACTACTTAACATAATAATCATGTATTATATGGTTTCCTCATAATTATAAGACTTAAATGAAGGTTTTATCTTGACCTAATCTCCTATGTGACACTTTAGCTCCCTATGGTACCACCTATAGGTGGAGATTTTCTAATACAAGTAGTAAATACAAAATTGTAGGCAGTGAGCAAGAGATACAGTCCTTCAATGAATTTTAATCCTATTTAAATACCTTTTAATGTACTCTTCACACTCTAAGGTATTTTAAAAAAGTGTCAATACCTTTTTTTCAATGTGAGTTCCTCCATGAGAGCACTTGTAGGTGCATGTTAATGGTAGAATATGTGTACATGTTGTATTTTAATATCACAATCCCTTTATACACTACTTAAAGGACATAGTTTTTTTTTCCCACTTATATGGAAATTTTAAACATCTTAAGACATTCACTACACCTACTTGAGTATAATAGATAGCTTCATATACATGATTGCAAGTGAAAAGTAGATAAAGAGTTGAATGTGTGTCTATCAAAACTAAATATTTGACCAATGTATGGTGTTATAAGACAAAATATGGAAGGTAGGTGGTATCTATGCTAATGAAACATGGAAAACATCATATCTCCTTCACATGAACATATTAAGGAGAATACAACCTTATGTAAGTAGTGAAAATGACTACCATTCCACCTGGGACATCAACCTACAAACTAGACTAAAAAACTGATGAGATCTTTACCAAATAGGAAAATAATCATGGAAATCATGAGAGGATAGATTAAAAATAATTTGAAAACAAACTCATCAATTGGATTGTATATACTTCTCCAAACCAAAGAAAAACCTATAGGCTGTATATATTAGCAAGAAAATTGGATAGATCAACTTATTAGTAATGGTTCATAAATAAAAGGTCACCATTATTCTATAACCAAACATAAAATGTGAGTTTATAAAGCACCCACAGGATCATTTTTATTAAAACCTCTCCTTCTAATCATACCAAGTAGAAACACGAGGGCCATTCTTGCTTTCCAAGCCTAGTAGAAGAAGGGATAAGTGATTTTCTTCATTTATTAAAGCTTTTGATCAAATAATCACTAGAATAAGTGTGTTACTGAAGTGTCCTTAGCTACAAGAGTCTGTATAATTTTTTACACCTCATTAAATGCTCATTTTTATAATAAAACTATCTTTTCTTCTAAATATCCTACCACTTTTTAGTTAGGAATAGTTACTTAAGGCTTCTTAAGACACATGAGGCATGACATCACCTTTTTAAAACATCACACTTCCCAAAGAGGCCATACAAGTCATTTAATGCTCTATTTTGACCCCCAAAATGACCCAAAAAGATATTAATATTGAAAATAAAAAAGACAAAGGCTAATGTGAAATTCATTGACATCAAAATACCTATAATATACCTCATGAAAAAATATTAGACCCTTAAAAAATCTAAAAAGTCAATTTTTTACCTATATGGGTCCCAATTTGACTTGTACGGTAGAATTTGGTAAAAAATGTTAGCATAGGTGTGGCCTTGATAGACCCAAAAGATAAATAGTACTGATCCAAGCAACATTCTAGGTGATAATTCAGGTGATGGTTCTACCCCAATTGGTGGCAAAACTTTCAAGAACCATAACTTTTGCACCATCGCTCCATTTGACTCCCCATTTAAACCATTGGAAAGATAAGAATGAGGAAAACATGATGAGATGGCATGGATATATTATTTATGGTTTTTTTACCCCATAAATCCCAATGGAAATGTCTTAAATTTTAATTTTAATAGTGTAGTCTAAAAATAGAAAGTTTCTAAAAATAGTAATTTCTTAAATTTTGTAATGTTATAAATCATGTAAGTCAAATCAATTCATCTCACCTAAGATTGGTGACCTTCCACAGCCTCCTCTTACCTTCAAATTATGTATAAAAATATATGTAGCCTGAAAAAGCAGCCAAACATCTCTTTTCAGAGATAGGCATATGTTTTAGATCTACAAATTTGATCAATAAAAAATCTCTTCTCAAAGATAACATTATCACAATTGTGTTATTCTTGTTTCTTAAATTGTCTTTCAACCAAAGCTCTTGAGTTTTGGATCAAGTACCTAGATACTTATAGGTTTTAGTTCCCCTTATTCAATAATAGAGATAAGTATGAATCCTTAATCTTGGGCTTACAATTGACATTAAAGCAAAATGTAAACAACTACTAGAATTTAGTGACTTTGAATTGCTTGTAAACTAGATGAAAAATAAGTAATAGTGCAAGTTTGCATACGTAAATAAGTAAAAACACTAATCTTGGGACTTGATTGAATAATTTGGAATCAAGGTCATCCCAAGAGAAAAGAATCAGATAATTGATTCATTGGGAGATTCTACTACCAATCTAGTACCACTTCAGGGATAAAAAATTCATAAATTTTTAATGGAATTGGTCCTATGCTATTTTATTCCTGAAAATGTGGAAAACTTATAGGTGTTTTATGATGATCAATAAATCATATAGCTCCTAAATATTTTAGGATCTTTAGAGGACTACATAATAGATGAAGGTAATATCTAGCCTATATAGACTGAAGATATGGGTGAAGAAAGTGTTCAATATTTTAAGGAGAGCTAAATCCCCCTAGGCATGGTTTCTTTGAAACAAGATTTCAACATTGACTCTCAATCCAAAAATTAGAAACAAATAAAATCAACTAAGTCTGAGTTCACTAAAGAAAACTTGGAGACTAACCAAGTTCCCTAACTAATGAATATATGTCTAATTTGTACTAAAAATAAAAAACACAAGATAAATGGATTGCTTACAAACTACAAGGATGTCATTTGTTAGACATATGATGGCCTATAAATATTTGATCCAAGGGTCATTACCCATACCATTCATTTTAGGCTAGATAAAAAGTCATTCAAGCAAAGATAGAGACTAATAAACCTAGTATTAGAACCTCTCATAGAGACTAAAGTAAAAAAGATCCTAGATGCCAATATTATTTTCCCAAGTAGGAACTCAACCTAGGTAGCTAATTTGGTAAAATTCAGGAAAAATAATGGATAAATTAGGCTATGTGTGGATTTCATGAACTTAAATATAGACTTAGAAAAGTATAATTATCATCTATCTTCTCTAGATAAGGTAATACAAATGGTGAGTGGCTCAGAGATGATGTCTTTCTTAGATGGATTCTCAAGATACAACTAGATACTATTTAAATAAGAAGACATGATGAAAAATATCTTTATCACCAAATGGGGAACCTTTTCATATAAAAGGATACCATTCAACCTAATCAATTCAAGAAAAACTTTCTATAGAGCAATAGATTTCACCTTTCAGGGACTGGTGGGCAAGTGCATCATCATCTACCTAGATGATCTTAAAATATTTTATAAGAATAGGGTTAACCATTTAAATCATCTTTAGTAAGTCGTAGATAGGTGTAAAAGGTATGGAGTTTATCTAAAGCCCAAGAAATACATTCTTGGAGTTACTAAAAGAAAATTATTAGACTATATTATGAACAAGTAAGAGATCTCCATCAACCTAAACCAAGTCTAGGCCATATCTAAGCTAACTCCACCCAAAAACATGAAAAAGTTGAAGTCTTTATTTTAAAAAAATCTACTTCATGAGAAATTCCATTTCTTGTTCTATAGAAATCATCAAACCATTCAATGCCATGCTGAAATAGGATGCTAAGATTGAGTGGAAAATAGAGACCAATAAATCTTTCCAGGACATCAAAATGGCAATTTCTCAATCCCCAATCTCAATTATCCTATATTTTAATAAATATTTATATCTCTATTCATTCATTTTAGAACATACAATTACTACAGTATTGACACAAAATGTGGAAGATAATGATCACCCCATTGCCTTCATGAGTACCAACCTGAAGGATGCAAAGCTAAATTATTCCCTAATTTATAAGTAGATATATGCCTTGATCAAGGCTATCAAAAAATTTAGACATTATATTATTTTAAATAATACGTATGCCATTGTGTCTGACCCATCCATTAGACTCACGCTTATCCAAAATGAGCTATGAGAGAGGAGAGGAAAATGGATGGCCAAACTTCAATAATTTGATCTTGAAATTAGACTAGATAAAATGGTAAGAGGCTAGGGCCTCATCTAACTAATAACTAAAACTAACCCATGCATCTACATCAAATAAATCATTAATGCCTAGGTGATAGAAGGATAATGGTATTCATATATCATCCATTACTAGCTTATAGGGACATGACCTTCAGAGTTTAATGGAGATAAAAAGTGAACCCTCATGCTCAAATAAACTAATTTCATGATCAAGAAAGGGGTACCTTATAGAAATAACTATGAATACATCTACCTAAGGTGCATTTTGAAAGAAGAAGCCGTGGACATCATAGATAATCTACATCATAAGGTTGGTAATGGGTATCCATATATCTACCATGAG
>JARHVA010007859.1:527500-594827 GCA_037957365.1 Torreya grandis
ATAACATGAACCCTTAACAAAATGGAGTATTATTGGTTATATATGGATGTAACTATCATCTAAATGGAGGGTACCAGGACTAATCCTTTACTATTACCACATCATGTTCTAGATCATTTTTCAAAATAAGAAATAGATTATCAAGTATTCAATAGTATTGATGAAGAATTAATTTAGAGACATTTGGCCTACTATTTTAAGACTCCTTTTAGCATTGGACAACACCAATATGTGACTAGGCCAAATTTCATTTTAGTTGGTAACGATAGAATGCAATAAATATTATAGCTGGTACCATTCAGAGAATGGGACCCCAAGAATAAAACAAGTGGTATCTCAAAACTATCTTGGAAAATAAGAAAATACATGTCTCTTATAACGATCCGGGCAGCAATTTAGGTGACAATTCAGGTGACAGTTCTACCCCAATTGATGATAGAACTTCTGGGAGTCATAACTTTTGCAACATAGCTCCAATTGACTCACCATTTGAATCGTTGGAAAGATAATAATGAGGAGAACACTGTGAGATAGCATTGAGATATTCTTGATGAAGTTTGACACCATAAAACCTAATGGAAGTGCCCCAAATTTTAATTTTAGTAGTACAGTCTAAAAATAGTAAGTTTCTAAAAATAGTAATTCCTTGAATTTTGTATTGTTTTAAAGCATGGAAATCAAACAACTTAATCTCACTTGATATTGGTGACCTTCCACATCCTCCCCCTACTTTCAAAATAGTTATAAATGAAGATGTAACTTGAAATGGAAAATCAGGAATCTCTTCCCAGATATAAGCATATAGTTGTATTGTGATCTTGAGTAATAATACATCTCTTCTCAGAGAATTCATTATTACTATGTTATTTCCGTGTTCTTGAAATATTTATTAACTATAAATTCTAATTTTTGGATCATATAATCACCATGCATATGATCATGATAATATTTTACTAAATTCCTAAGATGATTCAAAAGTTTGGATAAATATTAAAAATAATATAATTTATATGATACTTACACAAGACCTATAATAAAACCTATAAGTAATAAAGGAAGATAAATAGAATGCATGGAGTTAATAGTGGCCTCAAGCTCCACCATAGGGATATCAACCACCTAATCAACTTCTTTCCCCTTTAGTAGAAGCTAGAAAAAAGAAACCAAATCAATATGGGAGTTTGAGGGAATCAAATCCTCAGCTCGAAATGAAGATTTTGAGGGAAATTCATGGCCCTAAAGTCTTTTATACTTCAACAGCTTCACATGAATAGCTCTTGGGCATAACAACTACAAGGGAGAGGCTAGTTGTTTCCTTAGCTCATCAAATGAATAGTAGTTTTGTGATGAATCTTTTACCTCATCTTACCTTAGTAAGCCAAGTGAGCCTCTTTGAATTCCTACAAACAACTTTCACTTAAATATAAACTACCCATAACTCTCCCTAGTCTCCTAACTCTCCTTAGAGAATCCCTGCACCTTCCATCCCTTCCACTTCATCACCTTCATATCCAAATATACCAAAGTTATTCTCATAACCCCTCTACCATATCATCTAACTTCCACTCCACCTATCTTAACATACCAAAAGAAGCACATAGACTCTCATATTCCTTTTGGGGATAAAAACTATAAGATAGACCATCATTTGGTATCCCTATTATAGAAGAAGTTATTGATGAGGAGGAAAAGGTTGAAGAGACTACAATAGAGCTATGAGAATAAGAATAACTATAACAAGTCATATCATTGGTTGATTATCCCTTAGAGGAAGAAAACTAGGAAATATGCGTGGCACAACTAGATGATGAAGAATTTAAGCTAGAAAAAGCCAAAGAATTGAGTCAGGGTAAGCAAGAAGGAGGAGACACCTTAACTGGCCTCATACCAGAACAATGACAAAAAATTGATAAGGTAGTCTCTTTTATTATTTATTTAGTGCCTAGTGTATAATTCTATTTATAATTTTAACCTTTTTAATGCCTAGCATTGTATCATCTAGTTCTATTGTTACTATTATGGATTCAAATTTTATTTCCTAGAAAAAACTAGAAAGGAGTCCTAGCGTAATCCAATTTGATAATTTAGTTACAATTTATATTTTCAAGAAGCCATCAAATCTCAAGAAGAATTTAACCCAATTTGATATTGTCATGACCCATCCATTGGCCTTGCCAAAAGTAACCACGACTATGGAGATAACCCCAGTTTTACCAAAATTCTTTTATGAGGTAACAAACATGAAAGAAACCTCTCCATGTGAAGTAGTTGGCCAAAAATTCCCCAAATCCCTATTTAAGTAAGTGCCTCACTACCAACCACTATGATCACATTACTTCCAATGACCTCCCAATCTTCTATAGATTTAGAACTTAATTAAAAAGAATAAATAGGAGAACTTATAATTCCTTGATGGGTAAGGGAGAGGCATAATGTCAAAGATGAAATGCAAAATTTGGTTTTGTTAGAGATACCTAAAATATCCACTTGGTTTTATAAAAAAAGTGGTACTATACATAGAGTGAGAAAAATGAAAATGGTAAATGTAAGAAAAAAAAGGAGAGGTGGAATTTGAACAAAGAGAAAACATGTTCTCTTTAAAAAAAGGTCCAAAATAAATCTCAATGATCTGAATGTATACATTAAGGGTTTCAACACTTTTGTGGATTCCACTAGCATGATGATCAAGGAGATAGAATAGAGTACTCAGGAAGCCTTGAAAAGGTTGAATCATACATAGATTATACAAGCTCCTCAAGAAGTGATTATTGATGTACATAGTGAAGCTATAAATTTATATGATATTTTGTTCAATGTCTGAATGTCAAGGGCAGGAAATTAGGCCCATAGAGTAGATATTGTCACATTATGATATAAAATTAAGGATACATAAATAATATTAAATTTCCTAGTTTAATATTCTAGTATTAGTGATTTTAATAAACTAAATCTCATGACTAGCATAGATGCTTATTGGTGTTTAAACTATTTGATTACCAAGAGGGATGTCTCCCTTCCTTGGCATAAATAAATGAAGAAATTGTTGAGTTTTTTTATTAGTCATGAAAGTGAATCACTAAAAATTTTTAGAGATATTAGAATAATCAGGGTGATTACCCACATAGGGGAACTAGTCAAAAAACCCAATTTTGAGAACCTTCTCAACTCAAATGCTAAGGATTTTAGACAATAAGTGGAAGGTATTGTGTAAAAACCCAAAAAAGAGGTATTAAAGTTGGTTAGTTTTGCCAAATAAAGAGTAAATGGTCAAGGTTTTAGTAGATGAGTTCAAGAGTTTAGAAGTAGACAAAAAAGGTTAATGATTAATTCAATCATAATTTTGAATCCTTCATAACTAAATTTTGAAATCCTAGATAAATAATTTAATGTAACTTATGCACTAGGTGATGTGTGAAATGATAAAGAAGTAGCTTTTAGGTCTGTAACATGCACATAACTGGTTATTAGTGCCCCTAAGCTTCACAAAGTTTGTAGTCCATGCTAAAATTGTAATTTTAGTATCTTCATTGATTAATCACTATTGATGGTTAAAATTGCACTTGTTTCTAACACCAACAATGGAAAGTTTCAATATGTGGGACTTGCGACTTGAAACAACCTCCAAATTTTTAAGCAGTTGGTCTCTTCATTATATTAAGTGTATAATGGGAAAAGGGATAGGAATTTTAATAGAAACACAAATGCAAGAAAGAAAATCTAACTATGGCAATGCACCTAAATGTAATTTGACCTTAATCCTGAGCACAGTGAGACTACATATAAGATTCAATTACATTTGAGAGCAAACAAGTGCATGATCAATGTAAAAGATGGAAACAATAGAAACAGAGGCTCACAACATAGACTACTTTTGAAGTGATATAAAAAATAACGACAAAGGCACAAGGTTCAATCTTCTTATTTTAATTCTCCAGTCACATAAGAGGGACAAAAACATGCATAGTTATATAAACTTTCCAAATCAATAAAATGGAACAAAGGAAACTGACATTCCTAATCACAGCTCTAGAAAGTCTAAAACTCTTGACAACATAGCCTAGACTACTTTTGCAATGACACAAAAAATATCAACAAAGGCACAGGATTCAATCTTTTCATTAATTCTCCAGTCACATAAGAGGCATAGAAACATGCATAGTTACATAAACTTTCCAACTTAAGAAAATAGAACAAAGGCAAATGATATTCCTAATCACAGTTCTATAAATTCTAACTCTTGACAATAATTCTCTCAGAAAATTCTCTCTAAGTCTCTGATTATTGATGATAATGATTCTAGTGATCTATACACCCTTATTTATAGCCTTGGATTCACTTTGGATTGTCTGCTTGTTCCTGATCTAATGGCCCAACTGAAATCTAACTAAACTGGAAGTGTCTAATAGAAGATATTTCTTAGATTCTAAAATGCTTTGTCTTCCAGCAGTTCATTAGCTGGAACAGATTGCAAGATGCTCCCTTCTCTTAAATAGAAGAGGACACTTAGTTAATTCCTTAAAAACCTTCTTATTACTTTAGGAGACACTAGAGGATGACATTTGGTGGGTTCCATAACCTTACCAAGGACACACAGTGCTCTCTCCTTTACCTATACTCTTATTATATCTTTGCTCAGGAACGTTCCATCTTTGACACCTATCACTATCCAATTCTTCGACACTTTAACAACTTAATAGAAATAAGACCCAAAATATTTCTTACTTGAGCAATTTTTAAAAAGACATGGGGACAAGTGGCGATCTCCGCTTGCTTCAAGAAAGGACATGTGGTAATCTCTGCTTTACTAAACTAGGGATATGTGACAATCTCTACTACTTTTAGCTACCTTTTGAGGAACCTACAGAAGGTGACATGTGTTGGTCTCCACTTTACTCTATTTATATTATATAAAAAATGGGCCTCATTTCATATTTACATGGACAATGACACTTGGCAACTTTCACTTGTTTTAGAAATAAAACTTGAGACCCACCACAATATTTGCTATATTGGTGAAGCAAAATGAAGATAATTCAGATCTCGACATGTGGTGGCTTCCACTCTCTTCAGCTAGGATACATGGCATCTTTTGTCACTTTTAGAAAAGAAAATTAAAACCTTCCATGATTGCCACTTGGCACTTTTCACCTGATCCTAACACTTAGTTGAAACCTTGCACTCAAAAGAGATTTGAAATGAGAACACTGAAATGATATGTGGATGCTGACACTTGTCACATTCTACTGAGTTGATATGAGATATGTGGCATGTCCCAACAAACTTATAGAAAATATGAAAGGTGTCTCAAATGATGACACTTGGTAGCTTCCACTTGACTTTGACTCTTAGACAAAAATGAATCAAAAGGAAAATTAGTGCCTGCGCTCTATTTCAAAACATTTCCATCTCGGACCAATGTATGTGGGAACAAAATTTTACAGTGCGCAACTGAAAATTAGAATGAAACGTAGAGTAATTTTTTACTCTACAGTTATTGGTGACCCCAAGGACTTTTGAGCCTGCTCAAAAAGAAACCACAACTACTAGTCAAACTTTCAAAATTATAGCATCATCAATGATGTTTGGTAGGTGGACCACTCATCATTAGATAACCCCTGTTTATTATACAATTCATTGAAGGATAAATCAATGTTAATAATATCCTTGTGTGAAAAATTCTACAAAATTTGAACCGTATCCTTTAATTTAAATTCAAGCTAGGAAATAGGAACCAAGATAGATTCTACTTCAGGGACTAATGAATCATCCCTTAAATCCTAAAAAACTATCTGATCAATTTGGTTGGCCAATAGTAAAGGTTTAATTTCATCTACCATCAGCATGTTGTCATCAAGAAATGGAGAAGGAAGACCTAATTTCACTAGATCTTTAATGTGTTGTTTAATTTCACTGATTCCTTCTTTCATGACATCTAGGAGCTCTCTGTAATTGATGGCTATGGAATTACAAATGAGAAACTCATTTACTCACTTAATAGTGACCATTTTGTCATTCATTTTTTCTACTGATAACGCTACATCCATTTCATCATAAAGTTTTTACATCAACATTTCAGAGTCCATTACTCTCCTAGAAACTGTAGCTAGAGTGTTTGCAACAAAATTTTCCACCTTTTCGCATAATTTCTATGCATTTAGTAGGAAGGTGAGAGAAGGCCTAAGCTAAATAATCTCTGAAGAGATTCTCTCCCACATGGATTCATATAGCTCCTTCACTAGACTTAACACTCTAACATTCCTTGGCCTATTGGCCAACTCCAGTGTCAATTGTGCTGCTCTCTATTGCTCAGCTTGAAATTGGGCTTGTATAGCCGCGATATTATTCTATTCAGCCAAAAAATTATGTTGTAATTAAGTAACCTGCAATAGGTGTTCCTCACAATTTTCTTGCAATGCTACCTTTTCTTGCCTTAGGGTCGTTACTGCATCTTTTACCTGTGTTAGCCCTACTTTTAAAGAATCATTTTGGGCCTGGACTACTCAGTGAGTCTGAAGAGAAACAATATCTTGCAACAATTTATTTAGATTCTCTATCTCATTGTCTTTTCTATTGATCTCTATGGTCAAACTATTACAGTTTGCCTTTTCCTTGGCTAAATTGGCCTCCATCTTTTGTAGCCTCCTTGATGTCTTCAAGTAGTCTTTAACAACTATAGAAGTGGATTTGGTTAGTAGATCAATTTTTTCTTGTGGCTTGAAGAGGGATGTATCAATGGCCACTACATTCATTATGTAATCCTCCAGCTATATCTTCTCAGTTGGCTAGATTACATTTGGTGACAAATGAGTCACCGTTAATTGCTACTTAATGGGGTCAAATTGTGACTGTAGATGAGTAGCCAGGATTTATTTTCCTTGATCTTATTTTTATCTATTCAAGCTTCCCTTGCCTTCCTAGTAGCATCTACTTGGGTCTAGAAGGTAGAAGGAGAGGCAATGTGCCCACCTATAAAAGGATGTCCATATGGCAAACCATATTGAATAGCCAATTGTTGGCTATGGGAAATCTGAGGGGAAAGTTTCTTGGGAATAGAAGGGGAAAAGTGATGTAATGTTAAAGCTTGAGGTGTCATATATGGGGTGAAGTGAGAAATGGGAATGGTAGAGGTGGCAGGGGATGTCATCTAGCTAGATGGAATCATCATGCCAATAGGAAAAGAAAGAGATTGAGAAGGAGGAGGAATAATACTTACCTAAGGAGCAATTATAGTACTCTATAATTAGCATTGTGGGGTGTTCATATCCTCTTCTGAATCAAACTAAAATTTCACCCTCTTTTGCTTCTTGGGTGTCTCTTCTTTTGGATGTGTTCTTTTTCCTTCCACATCTACTACTACCGTCAGTGATGCTTGTGGAGAATTGGGAACTTCAATAACTACTGCTGATGGGGAAGATTTTGGTGGTGAAGACACCACACTCTTTTGCTTTTCCATAATGCTGAGAGATTGAGGCCAAATTGATACAGTTACTATAACTATAGTTTGATTTGAGGTTTGTAACTCTTGGCTTGACTTGGCCCTAGCTTCCTTCTCTACACCTGGTATCAAAAAATTACTTGTCTCTAAGATAGATATAAGGGAGAGATGGCACTCATCCCATAGTTCTTCCCATCTCTCATGTGTGTCTACATTCCCAAAAGAATGGGTTGTTTGACAAATTTCCTACCTATATTTCCAATAGGCTTCTATTTTCTCAACATCCCAATATTTATTCTTTAGTGTCCTTCTTAAGCTAGAAGTCATTCTGACTTTAGGATCATAATCACTCTGCTTAACATAGAATGTTTCCCAGGGTTTGTTTTGTGGAAGGGGCAAGTCTATTAACTCAACATAAAATCTAGGAGCATCTTCTCTAAGATTTTTCCTATTTTCCCAAAAAGGGTAGCCCTCATGTGCAATTCTAGTTGCAACCCTATTAGTCCTTATCCAAGAAGCTATGAAACCATTTGGGTCATAAACCCATTTGTCTTTTATGAGAAGGAAACCCAAAAAGGCCAATTTTCTAAGCAGTAGAATCTCAGCATCTCTGGCTTCTAATAACATGTTGGTTGTCATCCATGGAAGGTCATACATTTTTCTCTTCCTCTTCGTAGAGCCATATTCATTATCAACTGTAGATACCTACCTAGTGACTTCTAAGAATGCTAACCTAAGAGTCAAAATCTTAGGTAGCAAAATTGGTTCCCCACAGAAACAATGGACTCTTATAATTGTATGGTGAGACCCAAAATAGAAATCACAAGGAATTGGGAAATTGGACAAAAGGTTTGAAACACTTGGAAAAAATCTATTCATGACTAGTTCGGGGTTGAGGTGACAAAAAGTAGGGGTAACAAATAATTCCTAGAATTCATATGGGTCACTAGTTTTTGACAAAATATGTGTCCATGCAGACACAAGAGTGGTTCTTTGGAGATCAAAACTTGGGTCACACATATCTAGATGCATATGTTGGGCAAAGAGTTGGATTTTTGATACAGCATGAGGTGAAACAAATAAGAAGAGTACCTAAACACTCCTTTTGATTTGAAATGGGCTAGTTGTTCCACCATTGAGAAAGTAATTTGTTCTAAAAAATTAAGCTAATACTCCTAAGTCTTGTCAATGGTCTTCAACCTGAAGAGGATAGCCATTTGTTCTCCATAAAATTCCATATCATCTTTCATGCTGAAGATGAAAGACATCATAGACAGTGCATCTTGGCTAGCTTATGCGAATTGGGCTCTTGCTGTAGGGAGTGTAGGCACAGTAGTGTCATGATTGCCCATTTGCAATTTGGATCTCAAGAACCTCAATTGGGTATTGATGTTTTCCCATGTTCTTTGCATTTTATCAATAGTAGGAAATGTAGTTGTCTTATCATGATATAGGGATAACATAACTCTGATAGCTTGCAGTGTGATTTGCACTGTGAATGGACCCTATTGAATGGTGCATGAGGGTGTATGGAATAAGTATGCACATAACTCAACCAAGTCAAGGCATGGATGTATAGCTACGACAAGGAATTGTACTAGTTGTGAATTCCATATCCTCATGGCAAATGTCTCATATTTCCCTACTCTAGCCCTTTGTAGACACCTTTGATGTGCCCCTTCTCTAAGAGTTTTTCTACTAGCTCTTTGAAGGATTGGGTCCATGACTCCATTTGCATAATATTTTATTTTTGTTGGGTCACTTTCTTAACCAACTTCAAGAATTTTGGTCCTTGGATAGGTCTTCAATAGTTGTGCAAGAGCTGAAGCATATGACTTACAATAAACTTTTCAAGGGATTCATACATCCCAGCTCCTTGTTGTGAAGATTGTGCTCCCTCCATCTCTATATCTTTTCTATGATAACTAGTATGAAATTTTTCAAGACAAAAACACTTTCACTAAAGCAAGTTTACTAGGCACTAAAAAATGCAAGTAGCAAGATATTTTCTTGCAGATGTAGGAATGTTTGAGAACTTGTAAGCTTTAACTCTTGCTAAGAGGTATATACTGACCTATCAAGTCTCAAAATGGCATTAAAATCAGATAACCATTAGCAAATCCTACTCAATATTTATGGAATATCTAGATAGACATGTTATGCAAGTGGTAGCGCAAGGTACCTTGGGGATTTCTAAAGATTTGGGAGACATTCAATGCATTAAATAATTTTGAAAATTCTGAAAATTTTTGAGCTGCTGACTACGTGTTCAAAGAACACTTATTTAAAAGAAAAGTGGGAAAACAAAAATGGGAAAACAAAGTAATATGGAAAGGGAAAGTACCTAACTATAATACATTAACCCAGTATCTTTATCTCCCTCCTGGATCAAAAGAAGAATTTCTAAAGTCTCATTCATGACAAGACGCCTTATGTTGCCCAACAAGTGGTTGAATTGGATGGAGCTCAGATGGCTTGCTCTCTTTGTATGCCACATTTATTGGCTTGTATTCGAATGAGTGTGAGTCAAACATGTTTCCAACATATATAAACTCTTCTTGTTCTTGGAAGATTGTCAAATGTCGATTCTTGATACTGGCATGTCTTATCAAGAAATTAATGACTATTTGCTTATCAACAGAAGCCCTTTGATATATATCATTTATTGAATTACCTCCTTCTACCTCAAACTCAAGTTTTATTGCATGATCATCCCCTTTAATGATTTCAAAATTATCAACTTCTTAAAAATATAATTCTAAAATTTTGCAATGATTTTGCATATGTAATTGAGTCTCAATGTTGTCTTGTTCATTTGCAACCAGCTCACAGCCTTCTTGAAAAATAGTATAACCTGACCCAATGATTTCAAACAAATCATTCAAATCATGATCAAGGAAATGTCCATGCTCCTCCACATCATCTTGCAAAGTAAGAAGAAAATAAAAAACTATTTCTTCTTCATCAGATATTAAGGCATATGCTTGTGACTTCTCATTCAGAATTTGGAATTCATGTTAAGAGACCCGAGGATAAATAGAAGAGGTATCTTTTGACTTTTCTTCCTCCAAAACACTTGGGATTTTATGATCTTCATCAAGTATAATGTAAGTGCCCAGACCAATAGAATCATAATTTCCATATGGGTCACTTTGCATCATAGCTAATAAATGATCATTTTCCTCTTCTTGATCATGTCCATTCCATTCACCTAACTCATCAACAAAAACCCTTTCTTCTTTATTCATCATAACATGAGCTGCCTCTAACTTTGTAGTTGGTTCATTGGTGATGTGATCCTTATATAATGGTTTAGATAATATCTTCATCTTTGAACCATACTTGGTTCTTAAGATGAGGTGAGACCAATCAAGGGACATATATCCTCCTATCCTGGCTGTAAAGTCTCTCGATAAACATAAGCTAAAAATAGGAGGTATATCTATGACCACTACATCTTGATTTACAATTATATTGGGACAAGTATATAATTGTAATGGGAGTTGTTTAATTCTCCCTATTGTTTGTACTATTTTACCATCTAGCTACATGACTCCTTTATTGACTAGCTCATATTTTATTGTAGACACCAAAATCGTGTCGACTCCCCTGGTCATCCCTCATGTTATTCTCCCTCACCTATTTAACCCCTGTCGACCACTTTCCCACTAGCCATGACCTTGGCAACATGTCAAAATGAGCAGAAGGCTAAAAGTTAGTCTCTACCCCCATTCTGCATCTGTCGACCACGGTCACCACCCGACTGACGTCGTTGACGTCGGCCACTTCTCGACTGACATCGGCAGTCCTGCCAGAGTCGGTTCTCCTTAGCACTGCATTCTCAACCCAAATGGAGGAACCGTTATTTTGTTATCCATTACCCATGCAGTTGCCAATCTATTTTCGTGATCGGTTATCGAACCATCCTTCGATCAATCACCATGAACCTTTGGCAATCAACGGATTCATGGTTCATTATTCAACCAACCAGTTCATTCATTCAACCAACTCTGGTGATCAATCAACTCTGGCGATCAACCATTTTCTTGCATCCAATCAATCTACGATCAATCTTTCATGTCTCTCTCTCCAGCACAGGAATCCTACTTCGATCATCTTGCAACACATCGACAACTTCAATCATGTCTTTTATCATACTTGCAGTGTGTAACAGGTAAGTATCTCTCTCTATGTTTTTATTTATCTCTGGTTATTGTTTGTTTATTACTGCTATCACCCCTATTTTAGACTTAGACTATAACCCTGACCTGACTTCCTCCTTTACACCTCTGTCCACTATCCCCTGACTACACAGTCTGTAACTCTGCTCAAACTTCCTGCATAAAACCCCAAACAAAACAACAGACCTTTCTGCAAAGCCTAAGACCCTGTCCCGACTCTAAGACCTTGTCTTAACCCGACCAGACTCGACCAGACCTGTCCAAGAACTGCTGCCTCGACCGATGCCGATCATTACCCCGACCGATGCCGGCACTTTAACCGACGTCGGCACCTTTTCCTGATCGACGCCGGCATAGAGACTGACACTGGCGACTGTGTAGAATAGTTCACTGAATATCAGGTACGCATTTTGTTTTATGTCTTTTATTTGCTTTCATTCTATCTTTTCATTATTTCCATTTATATCAAATATTTCTATTTTTAATTAGTGGGTTGATATCCTTCTAGGAAGTCTTCGTACTTCCAGGATCAGGCGTTTGCTAGACAACCCACCGTCTCCTCATCTAACATTTTTTGTGTTTAGTCTCTTTTCTTCATAGGTGTCATTCCTCTATAGCCAAAGAGGAGTACCTTCCAATGTCTGATTTCGTTGTGCACGACCATATCCAGGTATCTTCTAGCCTTGACCATTTCTTTTAGTTTCTTAATTTCTTCTTTGAATGTAGAAAGTGATTTAGCATAGAAACATTTTGGCACGCCTGGTGGGACCCTAGGGCCTTCCTTGGGTTCTTTCTTTCTTTCGTTCATATAGGTGCATTAGGTTCCTTCCTTTTTTGCCTCTTTCATCTCTTCTAAATGACATCATAAGTAGGAATAAAAAGAACTTTTCTTTTCTTTCTTACACTTCTAGACTAGTCAAAACTCATATTCTTCGAATCTTTCTCCATTCGTCTTCATACGAACAAACATTTTGACTTGGACTTAAAACACTTTGCACTTTCATTTCTATTTTCTTGCATTTCTTAGATCACACTTAGTAATTAATAAATGCATATTGAATTAATCTAGTCCACTTGATGTTACACGACCAAACCACTTACACAAAACAAACATCTTAACTTACCTAAGACAAGGCCTGACTGGGATTTCATCCCCCAACAGATACCTTACCCATCCCGGTGATCTTACTTGGATTTCACAACCAAGGGGAAAGCCCACTCCGTTCTCTAGCCGAGTCTAATCTCTAGGGGAAGTATATTTTGGCTAAGCGGGCCCAGTTTATCATTGGACTCGTGAAGTGAGGGGAGCTTGCTCCTTAGCACCAGGCCTTGTATGAAACCTAACACAGACTTCTTGAGCACCATAACTAACCCAAAACCATCCATAGACTGCTTCTTCTAGGACCCGACTCAAAAGCCAATCTTCCTCTACACACATTCTAAGGCATAAGCCACTATAATCCTAATAATTTACTCTTAGGGTTTTAGGATCTGCTTGTGTTCTTCATCTTTTCTATTATTATCTACTTGTTTGAGCTTGTGAGGATGTTCTTCCTTGCCTTGAATGATTCTGACTCGTAGCCAAGCCAAGGCTCTAGTCGATCACGTGAGGCATCATCCGCTTCCGTCTACCTCGTCCATAACCAGCCCTAAAATGGAGTTCAACTCGGAGACTGAAAGAACTTTTACTCGACCATCCCCAACCCAGTCACCTATTGTCTCAAAAGGGGACCAATATTTTGCAAGACTCTTGGACCTCAATGTCACAGTCCTCCAAAACTATCTCGCGAGGAACCCAACGCGAGACCTTTCGGGCGAAGCGGCACTGACATCGACATCATCTGCTACCCAACCTTTTGCCTCAACCGTTAACCTGACCATGGCCTATATGCAAATTTTGGCCTCCCCGTCTATTTTTAGACCAACCTCCATCAAGGTTCCATTACCCCCTCAACCACTTACAATTCAATCAAGTTCTACATCATATCAAAACTTGATTGTCTCAACCCCACACACTCTTGCACCCATATATGCAGGAGTGCCTACCTCAGCCTTTGTCAATGCCATCACACAACCACCTTTGGCGATATCCACTCAGCTTATGCCTTCTACCTTCATAACCCAACCACCTTTGGCCTCCACTTTTGTCCCTGCGACTAGTCATCTGTATGTTTCACCCTTACTAGTACAACTGACTACATCGTATGCCTCCTCTAGCCTCTTTCAAATGCCTTACAACCTAGGGGTGCCTCGTCTACCAATCCGTTAGCAGATCTCATCAAAATACTGATGGATAAAATGTCCAGTCTCGAGACCTCTATCTCTGGCTCACACAATGCTCTCTCGTATGAGCAAATTTACAATGAGCCCATCCATCCTTCTGTCCCAATCAGACCATATCCCAACCAGTGGGAAATTCCTAAGTTTTCTCATTTTCAAAGCAAGAAAGACCCATAACAGCACTTATGGTCATTCAGACATGCCTGTTACCTTATTGCCCATGACGATGCGTTACTTCTATGCACGTTTCCTATGTCTCTTTCTGGCCCTGCCCTTGACTAGTATAGCTCTCTTGCCAGACATTCTATCTTTTCATTCATTCAACTCACCCAATTATTCATTGACCATTTCTCAATCAATATCACTAAACAAGTCTCGATCACAGACCTCTACTCCATTAGGCAATTTGACGACGAATCAATAGTCGATTTTGTCGCCCATTGGAGAGGCCTGATTAACCAGCTCTCCTTCTCCTTGCCTCAACCTGAGCTCATTGAGATCTTTTCTCGAGCATGTGTCAGCCACATCTCCTCCACCTTACAAATTCAGACATTTTTCACTTTCGACGAGGCTTTCACCATGGCCCAAAAGCTTAAACTTCATGCCATTGAAGAAGATAAGGTCAAATTGCGTAATACTAACGCAAGAACCAATGACCATTCTTCTTCTAGACCTTCTTTTTTTGCCAATTCTAAATCCAAAGGAGTAGCCAACACTGTGGTCATCAGATCACCATCTTCGACAACAACTAATCAACCTCAACCTTCAACATCTCAAAGCATCACAAAACAGTTCCAACAACGGTACATACAACCCTTCCTTAACCGTCCTCCTAGCCACAATAACATTTAGACCATGACCAATGACTCTCATGACCATCATATACACACAGTCAACATGGTTTCACCTCTTGTCCCTGACCAACCTCCATCACAAGTAGAAGAGCCATCTTCTCCCATTTGTCTTTCACAGATAGAAGAGCCATCTTCTCCCGTTCATCTTCCACAGGCAGAAGAATCTTCTTCTCCTATTAGTCCTCCATTGACCTCTCCCATATTAGAGGATGCTTTGACCACATCAACACCAGCTGCCTCGCCTTCATCCTTCTTATCATCCATAGATGATCATACCTTTTCGACTCCTCAACCACACGCAGAAGCCTTGACTACTCCGGTGCTCTTTCCACTTAAAGAGCCCACATCTTCAATCCCTTCTCCATCGAGAGAAGAATCGTCCACGTCTAAGTCCAAACCCGTGCAGGTGTCTACTATGCCCTAAGAGATTAAACCTCTTGGTGTTCACCCCACATATAACCTCGCCTCGCACAAAGGTGGCCCTCAACCCAAACCAAAGAAGGCTACTAAACCACACCGGAGGCCTCCTCCCCCACCTTCGTCATTACCTTCAATTTTAGGCCCGCATCTGTCCACTTTAATAGGGGTGCTTCCTACTCCCATGCTTCACAGAGGCAAGTCACCTCCATTACTCTGTCAACCCCTCAGACATATATCTCTTCCAAACCATCGACCTATGCCTCTTACGCATCCCAAACCAAAATCACCAACCCTCACTACAACAAAACATCTAGACCCGTTAGCAGGTTCTTATGCCTTGCTGTTATGGCAATTGTTGCAGTCCTCTCGTATCTATCTCTCGCCTCCTAGACCATATCAATCTCTCGAACCAAAACCCCCCTGGTTTGACGACACTCACATTTGTGCATATCATCGCATGCCTGGGCACGACACCGAGCATTGTTGTGCCCTCAAGGTTGCCATTCACCAATGTCTGGGGAATGACACCTTTCTTCTCGACCACATCATCAATAAACCTTCAATATCACCCCACTCATCAACTCTCGAATCAAGGCCATCTTGGTTCGACAACTCTAAATTTTGCCACTATCACCACACTCTGGGACATGACACTGAGCATTGTTGTGATCTTAAAGCTGTCACTCATCAACACCAAAAAAAGGATTCCCTTCTCATCAAGGATCCTCTTGACCACCCCTTTGACAAAACATCAACACCGACCCATGCCTCCCCAACCTCATCACCTAAATCAAGATCTCCATGCCAGACTATGGTCCCTTTGCCACCTTTAACCTGTTTATTCAAAATCAACACTGTCAATCTAACCACTAAGCCTCAACCGACCTCGACCAATCTGTCAAACATTCTCCCTAGCCACTGGGGGAATTCAACCTTCATCCACGCCTCGACCAACCTTCCAACCCAGTCTCGACCACATATCAATCACTCTTTCAACTTAACCTCAACCAAACATTCGACCCAACCAAAGACCAAATACCAACCAATCAACCCTCGACCAACCATTGACCAAGTATCAAATGACCAAATCTCAACCAAACATTGACCAACCTTTTTATCAAAACATTCAACCAGTCTCGACTAATCAGCGACCATATCAACCAACTTCACATCCACTCATCAATCAACACCTGACCAATCTGGAAAGAGGCAAATGGGGCAAGTTTTCTCCTAATTGGCTTGGATCTTTCATTATCACACACAAGTATGGATCAGGGACTTATCGTCTGTCCTCTCTTGATGGACAACCAGAACCTGAGCCTCTTAATGCGTTGCATCTGCGACCGTTCTACTACTAGTCGAGTACTTGTCCACTTGACATTTAACTTGAGCTCGTCCCTTGAGCAATCCCCATCCTCTTAGTCCTAATTCCTTTCATCCCTATTCCTCTTAACAATTCCTCTATAACCCTTTTATGATGTATGGATGCTTTGTCCTAATAAAAGGGAGCCCTTGACCTTCTATAATCTTGTCCATGACTCACATTTCTGTAAAAACAAATCAAGATGTCAAAATATCTATATCAATATCAAAATCAAAAGGCAGACTGCTCCCTCGAAGGACAGCTATACTATCATTTGCTGTAATTAATAGACTGCTCCCTCGAAGGACAGCTATTCAAAAGCCCTTATATTAAACAAAATTCTAGACCACTCCCTCGAAGGATGGCTATGACTACTCTGGCAATAAACAACACTATCTTAGAAGCTTCCCACATTGATCAGCTTCACAACTGACCACCAAGCAAATGACATCTCTATGCAGACTTTCCACATTGATCAGTCTGCACCAAAAAAAAAAAAAAAAAAGAGTCATGGACTTGACTTATAGTTGTCTCAGGGTCTCCTATAAAAAGGGGCACAATTACCTCTGCTCTTAAAATGGGTTACCCTTTTCTCCTCCTATCACCTGCTCAAGGGACTTTGAGCTCACTTTAATGTCAAAGTGATTCGATTACCATTCTAACACAACATCTGGTCAACAACGTCATGCATGAATGGGGCTCTTGGTTCTAATAACCCCTATCTCTGCTGTCATTTTGGTCCTTGTCAATGAAAGAGCAATTCACCTTTCACTTTTGACACATCTTGGTCACGCATTCAACTCAATCATTATATGTCCAAACCCAAACCCAAACTAAACCAATCAAACATTTTCAGACCATTGACACAACCTAGTCCATTTCACATAGTTTCTATGGACACCAATACACATGGAAACTATCGACCAGACATAATTTATGTGAAGCATAAACCAATACTTGTTGATGCATAAATAGACCTCAATTCATTTTTAGCATACATCCATCATGACTATGGAAAATTGCTAGGGATGAAAGACCTCTTGACCAATGTTACAGAATACACCATTAAACAATATGGAAAAGGCTACAACATCATCTCTTCTCCTCATCATTTCATCATGACCAAGACCAATCTATCGACCATTTTGACCACCTGTCTACCACTCAGACCCTTTGTCTGAACTACATTGGTCTGAGGCCCTACGACCGAGGCTATGTAGGCAGCACTCGGATGATACGACATCATCTAGGGTTAGCTCGACCACCCTCTTTTGTTTGTCTCCCCGATGGACAAACCTTCTTTCCTCCTTTTGACCATGATCTTGCCCTCGACCAAGACCAATTCTATCCCTTTGACCCTTCCTCCCTTTTAGGGAGAACTACATTGGCTTAAGGCCCTTTCCACCGGGGCTATGTAGGCAGCACTCAGTTGACATGGGGTCATCTGAGGTTAGCTCGGCCACATCCTTTCGTCCATTCCTCCACCTCAACCAATGACCATTGGAGATCATGCCTATCTCCTTCGACCTCAACCACTTCCAAGACAATGTTGCCTTAGTTGTTTTTGCATGTATGCTACCTCATGATTGGTTAGCAAAATTGTGTGCAGACTATTTTTTAACCCTCACAAGTATAGGATGGCAAGCCGGTTGATCCGCACTATTTGTGACTTTTTCGTGTTTCAAGGAGCACTTCCTAAGCCCAAGATACCTGGAACATGATGACCATTTGGAGCTTCAACTTAGATTGAATAACCCAATCAGCAGATGACTAAATGCTGGGGCCTAGTTCCTTCAATTTTGGCACTCCTCGACCCTTGACCTACGACACTTTGACCTGACCATCTCGTGAAGTGGTGTGCGTGCAATCATGACTTTTATAGTGTTCACCCTCACCCCTTTTTCATCCACTCTTTGTCAAATTAGCACCCGATTCCCGGTTCCCTTCCCTCGACTCTTGCTTTGAGGGGGAATACCTCATCCATCATCGGGGCAACCAACCTCTTCCTATTTTTGTCTTGCAGTTCACTTGAATGACCAACAAGACGAAATCAACCTTATCCACACCTGGGGCAATCACTCCTATTTTTGTCTTGCAGTTCATCCAGAACAACCAACAAGACAAAAAGGGGCAAATGTAGACACCAAAATCGTGTCGACTCCCCTGGTCATCCCTCATGTTATTCTCCCTCACCTATTTAACCCCTGTCGACCACTTTCCCACTAGCCTTGACCTTGGCAGCATGTCAAAATGAGTAGAAGGCTAAAAGTTAGTCTCTACCCCCATTCTGCATCTATCGACCATGGTCACCACCCAACTGACATCACCAATGTCAGTCACTTCTCGGCTGACATCGGCAGTCCTGCCGACATCGATTCTCCTTAGCACTGCGTTCTCAACCCAAACGTAGGAACCGTTATCCATGCGGTTGCCAATCCATTTTCGTGATCGATTATCGAACCATCCTTTGATCAATCACCATGAACCTCTGGCAATCAACGGATTCATGGTTCATTATTCAACCAACCATTTCATTCATTCAACCAACTCTGGTGATCAATCAACTCTGGCGATCAACCATTTTCTTGCATTCAATCAATCTGTGATCAATCTTTCGTGTCTCTCTCTCCAACACAGGAATCCTACTTCGATCATCTTGCAACACATCGATGACTTCAATCATGTCTTTTATCATACTTGCAGTGTGTAACAGGTAAGTATCTCTCTCTGTGTTTTTATTTCTCTCTGGTTATTATTTGTTTATTACTGCTATCACCCCTATTTTAGACTTAGACTATAACCCCGACCTGACTTCCTCCTTTACACCTCTGTCCACTATCCCTTGACTACACAGTCTGTAACTCTGCTTAGACTTCCTGCATAAAACCCCAAACAAAACAATAGACCTTTCTGCAAAGCCTAAGACCCTGTCCCGACTCTAAGACCTTTTCCCGACCTGACCAGACTCGACCAGACCTGTATAAGAATTACTGCCTCGACCGACGCCAGTCATTACCCCGACTGACATTGGCACTTTAACCGATGTCGGCACCTTTTCCTAACCGATGCCGACACAGAGACCGACACCGGCGACTGTGTTAAATAGTTCACTGAATATCAGGTACGCATTTTGTTTTCTATCTTTTATTTGCTTTCATTCTGTCTTTTCATTATTTCCATTTCTATCAAATATTTCTGTTTTTAATCAGTGGGTTGATATCCTTCTAGGAAGTCTTCATACTTCTGGGATCAGGCGTTTGCTGGACAACCCACCGTCTCCTCGTCTAACATTTTTTTTGTTTAGTCTCTTTTCTTCACAGGTGTCATTCCTCCACAGCCAAAGAGGAGTACCTTTCAACTTCTGATTTTGGTGCGCACGACCATATCTAGGTATATTCTAGCCTTGACCATTTCTTTTAGTTTCTTAATTTCTTCTTTGAATGTAGAAAGCGATTTAACATACAAACATTTATCTTTAAAGCATCAGCTATCTGCTTAGGCATAACCGTAGTACTAGCCCCTAAATTAATCATTGCATTATGTAGTAGTTTCTTACCCACTATCAAAGTTAAATAGAAGGGATCTAGTTTGGATATTCTTAACTCTGATACATTATTCACTAGGGCTATTGTCTATAGATGAACTATATTTTTGAGCTTTTATTTTTTAGTAGGTCCTTCTTTGATAATAGTACATTTGGGCACTACTTGGCCTTGGAGAGCTTCTTGTAGTATTGTCTTCTATTCAGGAATAGCCAATATATCCCATATTGATACTTGTTCTAGAGTCTTCTTCAATTGATCCACCACATTTATTGGTCCTAGAGTCTGAGTTCTTTGAAAATAAGGATATCTTGTTTTTTCTTAAATTTGTGGAGGAATCACTTGATTCTACACTGGCTGAGGCATTTCTTGTCTAGAAACTATGTTTCTTTATCCTTGAAATGGAGGATTCTCCATGACTTGACTATTTAAAACTTCAAGTTGTTCCACCATCCTTTTATTTGATCTAGTGTAATAATCAGATTGCACCACTGGTTTCTTGGAAGTGGAAGCTTCGTTCAAGAAAATTGATTCTTCATCTTCAACCCATGAGAACAAAGCATGTTTCAGGGCTATTTCTTCCTCTTGTTGAAAATACATCCCTTGCATCTAAGCCATTAAGACTAAATTTTTCATACCAAAAGACTGGCAGGCTTGATTGTCACTGGAACTTGCAAATTGACCATCCGTTCTTCTTTGCTCTGCCACCTTTTGTTTTAGATTACCCATGGAACAATCTCTAGGCATATGAGCATTATTACAATGGAAACACTAGGAATTAGTGTTATCCACATGATTATTTTGCCTTGAAACAATCTCCCTATTTGAATTGGGAGGAATAGTCTGTGAGGGTTTAGGGACTGCAACTAATTAGTTTACTGGCTGAGGGTTATTTTGCCTTAGAGGACCCTGGTATTGGTTTGGTTGAGATGAAAAACTATTTCCTTGATAGCCCTGGTATTGGATTTTATGGAAATAATTCTACTCTCTCTTTATATTAATTAGCTCATTAGAAAATGTCCTCAAGATATTCTTGATATCATCCAGCTCAGATGACTGAGCAGGGACAATTTCTTTAGCATGTGGTTGAGGATAGTGTACATAGACACAGGTGGGGTTATGGATTTAGGGGATTCTTGAGGTAATGGAAAGGAAATTTTTAGGAACATGGGCATGGGAGGCCTTGGGGGCAACTTTCCAGCATCTATTAAATTATTCTCCGCTCTGACCGCATAGTCATAAGGCTTTGGCAAAGTGTGTCCTTCAAGTGACTGAATCATAATAGATATATCTGAATTCAAAGCCTTAAGATAAAATACTATATCCATACCTAGTAATGGTCTAGCTATAGTAGGGATTCTTTCCCAAGTCTTTTGAAATCTAGAATTGAAGTTAGTCATTACTTCTTGTGGTGCCCTTTAGATGCTAATTAATTGCTATAACAAAGAAGACTTATCACCCTTTTCTTCAAATCTTTCAAAGAAAAGATCTCCAAGCTGATCCCATGTAGATATGGTATTTGGGGTCAAAGATTGATACCATTTTAGAGACTTCCCTTTAAAATAAGCTGCTAATAGTCTTATGGCCACATTTTATTGTGTGACAACATGTATAACACAGACATCTGATACATCCTACAGATGTTCTTCAGGTGTTTTGAAGTCTTGCCCACTAAATTTGGGCAGAGCTTTTAGGACACTTAGTGGGATAGGGTCCCAAGTGGTTGGTGGTATTGGGATAATCAATGGACTACCAGTGTTCCAACTTGCATAATTTCTTGGGGGTATAGGGGCTCCCATATTGGCTCTTGGTATTGGTATAAACTGGTTAACTCTTCTTCTTGGACTAGTTACCAAAGGTGGCAAAAGAATACTTGGATTTATAGAAGATTGTGATCTAGTTATTGGTCTATAGCTCTGACTCCTCGTAGCTCTCTAGTTCATATGATCTTGAAAGAAACTTTAAGATTGGTCCCACCGGGTGTGCCAAAAACTATTGATGGTGAAAATTACGCTTGTTTCTAATACCAACAATGGGAAGTTTCAAGATGTGGGACTTGTGACTTGAAACAACCTCTAGATTTTTAAGAAGCTAGTCTCTTATTTATATTAAGTGTATACTGGGAAAAGGGATATGAATTTTAATAGAAACACAAATACAAGAAAGAAAATCTAACTATGGTGATGCACCTGAATGTAATTTGACCTTAATCTTGAGCACAGTGAGACTATATGTAAGATTCAATTACATTTAAGAGAAAACAAGTGCATGATCAATGTAAAAGATGGAAACAATAGAAACAGAGGCTCACAGCATAGACTACTTTTGCGGTGATACAAAAATATCAACAAAGGCACAGGGTTCAATCTTCTTATTTGAATTCTCCAGTCACATAAGAGGCACAGAAACATGCATAGTTATATAAACTTTCCAAGTCAAGAAAATGGAACAAAGGAAAATGACATTCCTAATCACAGCTCTAGAAAGTCTAAAACTCTTGAGAACATATCCTAGAATACTTTTGTAATGACATAGAAATATCAACAAAGGCATAGGATTCAATCTTCCCATTAATTCTCCAATCACATAAGAGTCACAAAAACATGCATAGTTACATAAACTTTCCAACTTAAGAAAATATAACAAAGGCAAATGATACTCCTAATCACAGCTCTAGAAAGTCTAAACTCTTAACAATAATTCTCTCAAAAAATTCTCTCTAAGTCTCTGATTATTGATGATAGTGATTCTAGTGATATTTTCACCCTTATTTATAGCCTTGGATTCACTCTGGATTGTCTACTTATTCCCAAACTAATGGCCCAACTAAAATCTAATTGAACTGGAAGTGTCTAATAAAAGATATTTCTTAGATACTGAAATGCTTTTGTCTTTTGACAATTCATTGGCTAAAATAGATTGCAGGATGCTCCCTTCTCTTAAATGGAAGAGGACACTTAGTCAATTCCTTGAAAACCATCTTATTACTTTAGGAGACACTAGAGGATGACGCTTGGTGGGTTTCACAACCTTACCAAGGACACACGGCGCTCTTCGCTTTACCTATACTCTTACTATATCTTTGCTCAGGAACATTCTACCTTTGACACCTATCATAATCTACTTATTTGACACTTTAACAACTTAACAGAAATAAGACCCACATCATTTCTTGCCTGAGCAATTTTTAACAAGACATGGGGACAGGTGGCAATGTCTGCTTGCTTCAACAAAGGACACATGGCAATCTCCACTTTACTTAACTAGGGATATGTGGCAATCTCTGCTACTTTTAGCTACTTTTTGAGGAACCTATGGAAGGTGACACATGCTGGTCTCCACTTTAATCTATTTATATTATAGAAAAAAATAGGCCTCATTTCATATTTACATAGATAGTGACACTTGGTAGCTTCCGCTTGTTTCAAAAACAAAACCTGAGACCCACCACAGTCTTTGTTATATCAGTGAAGAAAAATTGAAACCTTCTATGATTTCCACTTGGTGCTTTCCACCTGATCCTGACTCTTAGTTGAAACCTTTTGCTCAAAAGAGATTTGAAATGCAAACTCTAAAATGAAACACAGATGCTGACACTAGTCGCGTTCCACTAAGTTGCTATGAGATACATGGCACGTCCCGACCAACTTATATAAAATATGAAAGGTGCCTCAGATGATGACACTTGGTAGCTTCTGTTTGACTTCGACACTTAGAAAAAAATGAATCAAAAGGAAAATTAGCGACTGCTCTCTATTTCAAAACTTTGCCATCTCGAACCAAAGTATGCGGGAACAAAATTTTGCAGCGCACAACTGGAAATCAGAATGAAACATAGAGTAATTTTTTACTCTACAGTCACATTAATAGCATTGTATTGGTACTCTAATTTTAGAATGATTATGTATAAAAATGGTTATTACCAAGGTGAGACATTAGTTCCCAATCTATTTATTATACATGCATAACTTTTTTTTAGTTGGCAAGTATATTCTGAGTATTATCATTAGCCATGCATCTTTGCATGATTTTGAACAAAAGGTTAAATTTTTGGAGTTATAATTTTAGGCAAAGCTTGAAGAGATGAGGCCTTCCACATCCCAAGCTTATAAATACATGTAATCTCCCATGTTACAACCTGATTCCTCACTAATCAAATTTAATTGATTATCCATGGATTTATATGGTTGGAAATTCAATTTTATTATTATTTGATTAAGCTGTAAGTTATATGTTATTATGGGATAGATTTGATTTCATGATTGCATTGATATGAGTAAGTTATATTGTATATTATTTATATTGTGATCATGTTGATTTACTATTTTCATAGTATTTTATGATATATATGTCATGATGTTATGGACTAACTACCTTCTTGTCATGAGTTGGATGTAGGAGAGATTCATCCCTCAGAACATGATAGAGGGAGAGCATCATCAGAGAGGGTGACATAAATGGAGGTGTTGGGGGATGATGGAGGAATGGATAGAACCCTTGCCCACACCACATTAGATAGTTCACATTATATGCATTGATTGAATTGTTAGCATTAGTATGTTCTTTATGTTATCTACATTCAGATAATTAATATGCATACTATTTATATGTTAGTTAAAATTTATGCCTATGTGGAATTAATTTTGTATAATTGTTTTGTGGTACTATGTTGTTATGTTATGGGATTTATGATGAATGTAGATTTGTGTGATTTGGTTACTATTGCATATTGCCTAACCATCATGTTTTGATGTAATATTTGTGGATTTAACATTTTTAATTTTAAAATAATATTATTGACTTTATATTATCCAATTCATTATGATTATTTATCTATATTAAGACATATTACTATGTTATTTGAAAAATATAATAATAAATAAAATTAAAAAAAGCAATGATATTGTATTATAATTATGGCATACAGTGAATAAAACCAATAAAGCAATTGTATTATATTTTAATTTTGTTAGAATTATAATTAAAACAAATAAAGTAATAAATTAAGAAAATATATGTGGGAAAAAGGAAAAAAAAACAAAAATAAAACATCAAACATTAAAGGAAAGTAGAAAGCTTTAAATAAATAAAATTGTATTCATATAATGGAAAATGAAGGAGAAAAGGGGAGTGAAGTGGAACATAGAGGAAAATAAGAGAAGAAGATGATAAGGGAAGGAAGTGAGAATAAGAGAGAGGGAGACAACAAGGATTTGAGTAAAGAGGAAAGAGACATGACGTAGGAGATCTTCTAGTTTGGATTGTTTCAATGTGGACACTTGTACTAAGTGGGTGGCACCTTTGAATTATAAATAATATATGTAGAATTGGGAGTGTATATATTGGCCTAGTAAATGGCGTCTTAAAAATTCTACATTTATTAAGTGTTTGGCATACACATGACCAGTGATACATATAGATGTATGTGTGAATTGTTATTAGTTGTTATTCAACCGTGAAATATGTGTCTGTATAAGTATGGAAATTTGTATATAAACATATTTATAGTATCAATATTTGTGTATTTAAGATTTTTTATGAAATTAGGATTAATGCATACACATTATATCTAAAATTGTACAGCTACTAATGATATCCTTTTCTACTTTTATCTTTTAAAGAAAAGTCATAGTCAATGTATACTTCTATCTTTACTGGTTATTATTAAATCATTTTTTTGAAACATGATATAGGCAATAGTGATATATGCGATCTACCTATTCTTGATTTATAATTATTATATTAGGCTAGGAAAACTTGATATATGAGTGAACTAAAACTATATATGTGTGTAGACACCTAAATAGTGTCTAACCCTTGGTCACCTTCCCCCTTGGTCCATTCCTAACCCATTCCTAAAACATGCAATTACTAATTTAAAATAATAAACTTATTTTGAATTAACCCCCCTCCTTGGACACATCACCCATGACACCTCACCTAGGACACCTCGCCTTGGACTAATTCCCATCCTATGACTCACCCAAGACCTATTCTTACTTTTCTCTAACCGCCTAACCAACTCTCGTGCGTATTTAGCCCAACCTTTGACATTCTCCAATGAATAGTGCACTTGGCGGATGAAAAATGAGCTTGGTGGCTCTTTTTTCCCATTCTGCACTCGCCGACATCGGTCAAATGTCGGCCGATGCCAGCGGAATCACCGACGTTGGTTATACTTAACCAAATTTTTTGACCCTTTGACGATCCCAATCACAAATCGGCTAATCTCTGAAGCTAATCACGACTCTCGAATCCTCTTTCGGTGAAACAAAGTTCTCATGCTTTTGGTTTTCAGTGTTCTAGGCTTCTTGGTGTTCTTGCAGGGATCAGCATTCTTGGCAGCACTTTCTAGGCACTGAGGTCTTGCATCAGACATTTTGCACAGGGACTACACGATATCTCCATCACCAGCGACAACCGAAACACAGCTTCTGCACCTTTGCCAATTAATATCACAGCTAAGTATTTGTATTGTTTTCATTCTAATATCATTTCAAATATATTAGTATTATGTCTACCATCTATTCAAAGCATCCTTGACCCAACCTTCCCTATTCTTCCCGAAGAGGTTGAAAAGCCTTCTTTCACCCCTTATTCCTTTTTATTTGCCTCTGACACTCCCTTAGTCTCTCTTTAGGCAACACCCTCTGTCCAATCAACTCAGCATAAGTTATCAAAGACCCATAGACCATCTTAAGACCCATCTAATCAACCTGACTAAATTGCTTTATGGAAAGGCTGAAAGGCCTTTTTCCTATTTCTCACCCCTTTTCTTGACATGATTCTTAGTCCCTTAGATCCTAAATAGTCCCTATAAATCCCTCATAGACCCTCAGACCCTCAGATGAGACCAAATCCATTATGTATACTAGAAACTAGTCCCATAACCCGTCCCTGGCCATTTGCCCTGACCGACCTCGTCCACTTCCCCTACTGACGTCGGTAGTCTAACTGTCATTGGTGACCTCCCTGACCGATGCTGGCAATATCACCAACATCGGTGACTGTGCTTAGCAGATTACAGCTTATCAGGTACGCATTTGCTTTTAGTTCTTTCTTTTCACATCTTTCATTATTTCTCTTTTCTGTCTCTATCATATTCTGTCTTAAACAATGGATTGTCATCCTCCAAGAAGCCTTAGCGCTTCTAGGGCCAAGCTTTTGCTTGGCAATCCACCTTCTTATCAACTAACGTTCTTCGTGTTTTAGTGTCTATCTCTTTCAGGTGTCATTCTTCCACAACAAAAGAGGAGTTCTCACAACATCTAGATTATGGTGCGCAGACTATATCCAGGTACACATAAGCCTTGACCATTTCTTTTAGTTTCTCATTTTCTCTCCTTTGAATGTGAAAGAAAAATTACATAGAAACATTTTGGCACGCCCGGTGGGACACTTAGGGCCTTCCTTGGGTTCCTTTCCTTCTTTGTTCATTTAGGTGCATTAGGTTTCTCCCTCTTCACCTCTTTCTTCTTTTCTAAAAAAAAACCATCATAAGCAGGAATAAAAATAACTTTTTTTCTTTCTTTTCTTGCATTTCTAGACTAGTCAAAAAATCATTTCCTTCAAACCCTTTCTCAAACTTGTTTTCATTCCAACTTAACATTTCGATTTGGAGCTTTAAAATATACAGCATTCCATTTCCTTCTTTCTTGAATTTCTTAGTCCACACTTAGTAATTAGTAAACTACATATTGAATAAATCGTAGATCACTTGATGTTACACAACTAGACCACATGCACTAAATTAAACATCAAACTCACTTGAGACAAGGCTCGACTGGGATTTCATCACCCAGCAAATACCTTACCCATCTCGACAATCCTACTTGGATTTCACCACCAAGGGGAGAGCCCACTCTGTTCTCTCGCAGAGTCTAATCTATAGGGAAAGTATATTTTGGCTAAGCGAGACCAGCTAACCACTGGAATCATGAAGTGATGGGAGCTTGCTCCTTAGCACCAGGCCATGTACGGAACCTAACACAGACTTTTGAGCACCTAAACATACCTGAAACCATTTTTAGATTACCTATTCTAGGACCCTTCTAACAGCCAACCTCCTCAAACATCACATTAAGGCATAAGCCACATGATCCTAATAAAATTGTTTCTAGGGATTTAACGCTAGGATTTGCCTGTCCTCATCTTATTTTCTATTTTATCTATTTTTTTTTGAGCTGGTAAGGATGTCTTCTTCATTTCCAAAAACTTTTTTTTTGAGTTTCTGGAAAACACAGTAACCGACATCAGTTTTGTAACTGACGTCAGCAAATTTTTTACACCGGCATCGGTTATCTGACCGACATCGGTAGTCTTCTTCACCGACATCAGTTTTTATACCGAAGTCGGTCACTGTCCATTTTATTTTTTCCAAAAAATAGCAAGCTTAAAATCCAACTTTCTGGCTGTCTAAATATCCATTCTAGTTTTTTGAGACTGAAAAAACATAGTTTTCTGAAACCTAACCCTTTCTTGCCTTGAATGGTTTTGACGCACAGTCAAACCAAGGCTCTCCTTGATCACGCTAGTCAACAACCGCTTCCACCTTCACCATCCATAACTAGTCCTATAATGGAGTTCCACTCAGAGACTGAAAGAACTCCTACTCGCCCAACCCCGCCTCAGATTCCTATTGTCCCAGAAGGGGACCAAGATTTTTCATGATTCTTGGACCTTAACGTCAAAGACTTACAGCACTATCTCACACATAGCCAAATGCGAGACTCCTTAGGCAACCCAATTTATGGGATGCTGACTTCCTTAGTCGAGATAAGAATCACATCAACAACACCTACAATTCAGCCACTAGACAATCAAGTTAACACCTCCACCAATAACCCAACCGTGTCTTACCTTCAGAACGTAGCCACTTCATCTAAACCTACCTCCATGGGGGTTCCAGTATTCTCTCAACCTCAAACCACTTAATTAAACCCCACACCTTTCCAAAACCTACTAGTCTCTATCCCCACTACTCTTGCACCTATCAACACAAGAGTAACCGTTTACCCGTCAACAAGCGTGGCTACTCCTCAACCATCCTTGACGGCCCCTATCCAACTTGTGCCTACCAACCCCATAACACAAGTTCCCTTGGCTCCAAATTTCACTCCAATAACCAGCTACCCATATGTTGCATCTACGCAACCAACCACGTCATATGCCCCTCCCAATATCTTTTAAGTGCCTTATAATCTAGGATGTGCTCCACCCATCAATCCGTCAGCAGATATCATCAAAATGCTGATGGACAAGATGTCTAGCCTAGAGACCTCCGTTTCTGGCTCATGCAATGCTCTCTCATACGAGCAAATTTATAATGAGCCTATTCATCCTTCCATCCCAATTAGACCATACCCCAACCAGTGGGAGCTTCCCAAATTTTCTCACTTTCAAAGCAAGGAAGACCCACAGCAGCACGTACAGGCATTCAGACATGCCTGTTACCTTATTGCCCATGATGATGCATTGCTCTTGCACACATTTCCTATGTCTCTTTTTGGTGGTGCGCTTGACTGGTATAGCTCTATTGCCAGCCATTCCCTCTTCACATTTACATAGCTGGCCCAGCTCTTTCTTGATCACTTCTCCATTAACATCACCAAGAAGGTCTCGATCACGGACCTTTACACTATCTGCCAATTTAAGGACGAATCAATAGCTGACTTCATTACTCACTAGAGAGGCCTCATCAATCAACTCTCCTTTTCCTTACCTCAACCTGAACTTATTGAACTATTCTCCCGAGCTTGCGCCAAACATATTTCTTCCACCTTATGTGTTCAGACCTTCCGCACCTTCGACGAAGCCTTCACGATGGCCCATAAACTTGATTTACATGCCATCAAGGAAAATAAAGTCAAGTTGTGGAGCAAGAATCCCAACTCTAAGACCAATGACTCTTCTTCTTCTAAAGCTTCATCATCCAATCCCAAGTCTAAAGCTTCAGCTAATGCTGTAGTCGTTAGACCTTCGTCCTCTTCAACCAATCAACTTGAGCCATCCACATCTCAGAGCGCCACCCATCAATTCTAGTAGAGATACGTAAAATGACAGTATACTCCTCTTGGAGAATCATACGCGTCTATACTGGAAAAACTTGTTAAACAGGGGATTCTTAACCTCCCCCAGATTTGACCACCACCATAATTTGATCCCTCACATGCCATCCCTGCGTGGTATAGGGAAAATGACTTCTGCAATTACCACCATGTCAAAGGTCATGACACAAAAAACTGTAAAACCTTTAAAAACATAATCCAAGACATGCTTGAAAAGGGTGACCTCATTCTAGATAATCCCAATGCACCTCTAAATCAGGGTATCGACATCTTCAAGCAACCATTCCCCAATCATCCACCAACCCAAAATAATGTCCAGACCTTGATTGACAACACTCATGAACACGACATTCGAACGGTCAATACGGTCTCGCCCTTCATCCCCAACCAACCTCAAGAGGTTAGCCCATCTATCAGTCCATCACGTGTGGACGAACCTCCTTCCCCGGTTAATTCTCTATCAACTTCTCTCATCTTGGAGGATGCCTCAACCTTACCGACACCACTAGTCTCACCATCCTCCTTTCTTCTGCCTATGGTGGACTTGACCTTACCTACTCCTTGACCGCAAGTGGAGGGCACCATAATCCCTACCCTTTACCCACTTGAGGAGTCACATTCTTCAGTTCCTTCTCCACCAAGAGAAGAACTTGACTCTCCATCATCTTCAATCAATGACAATCCAGTTATAACTCCCACACACCTTGGGTCTGAGACTACTGCCACACCTAACACATCTTCTCAAGGATCCCAACCTCATTCAACATCTTCTCAACCATTTTCCCGACTAGTGGAGAAAATTGAACTTCTCCCTTCAAGGAAAGTGGAACACCAGGGATTGTGGGAGCATCTTAAAGCTCTACAACATTCCTGTGCCCTCTCATCTCATGCTGCCAATCCTCCCAAGGTAGAATCTCCCAAGACTCCCAACAAAGACCAAACTCCTGCTTTTAAACCTACATCTACCCAATCTAAACTGATCAAGTCACTTGGCATTCACCCTGTCTCTACCCTCACTCACCCGCAAGTGAAGGTGGACTTAGACCAGACCTCAACCAAAAGTAGTCTTCCAACAAAGTCAAAGAAGACTGCCAGACTGCAGAAGCGAACCCCTCCTCCACCATCAACTTTGCCCTCCATTTTAGGCCCTCACCCTTCTACCCTAATCGATGTGTTTCCTACTCTGACCCTTAACCAAAACAAATTACCTCTATTACTTCCTTTGCCAACCACAAGTCAAACCCCTCTCAAAAAATTTGGCACCTCTCACGAAGAAAGTGCTGTCTTCATATGTGGCTACACCATCAACCCAAAAGGTGGTACAGAAACCTTCTTCAACATCTCCCAAGTAAAAGTCACCAGCGCATCATGCATCAACAGGCACCGACCCCTTAGTAGGTTCATATGCTTTGATATTATGCCAACTTTTGTAGACTTCTAGCATTACCCTTCCTTCTATCAAACCATTCCAACCCCTTGGGTCAAAACCTTCTTGGTTCGATGATACGAAGATTTATTTATACCATCGTATGCCAGGACACGATACCGAGACTTGTTGTGCCCTCAAGGCAGTCGTTTGCCGCTATATGGAGAAAGCCACTCTTATCCTTCAGGACACTCTTGACCGACCCTCGACACCTTCCCATCCAACCTCTTCAACCACATCAACATCTCACCAATAGGCAATGACCCCTTCTTCACCTCCTATTTTTGAAATCAATGCTATCCATATAACCACTAGGTCACAAAAGGACAAGGCAAAAGAAAAAGCTGTTATTCTTTGGACCTATCCTTTTGTCCAGGCACCTCAACCATCAAAACCCAAGATTTCCATCTTAGGTGCGTCTCAACTCCCTTCTTCAGAGGCAATCAAAGAATCTATGATAAAACAACTTCACCAAACGCCTGTGAAGATGACCCTATATGACCTTATCCAAAGCTCCCCCCAGCATCGCCAAGCTCTAATCAAAGCCCTACAGGCAATGGAAGTCCAACCTGAAGACCCTCAACCACTAGCTACCCTAGTCCATTCTTTATCCCCTGTCACCTCTATCACTTTCAGTGATTCTAAAATTCCTACCTCTACCTTGGAAGATCAGGACGCTGCCCTTTTCATCACAGCCTACATTGATCGAACCCATATTAAACGAGTTATGATCGATAGGGGTGCCATCATTAATATCATTTCCACCCATGCCTTTGATCAATTGGCTCTTCCCAAGAATTGCGTATCAAAAACCGACACAATTATTAGATCCTTTAATGACACCACCGCTAACACTATTGGCACTGTTGTCCTCCATATCTATGTTGGTCCACGCACAATCCCAAAGCTCTTCTACATCATTGAGGGAGAATTCCAATATAACATGCTATTAGGATGACCCTGGATCCGTGCTATGGCTTGCGTCCCTTCAACACTTCACCGTTGTGTCAAATTTAAACACGACAAACAAGTCCATGTCATTCCTGCTGACCCATCCCCTTTTAAGACTTGTAACACAACCTATCACCCAAACGACATTCTTATCCCTCTCAAGGCATCAACCCAAACATCATCTCCATCCGTAAAAGCGTCAACTAGTACACAAACAGTGGTTGCCACCACATCATCTTCTCAATTAACAACCAAGGACCCCATGGACGATATCTTCCAAAGACTTTCATTGGGAGAATATCACCTACTTACTCTAGACATGTTCCAGACTCCTCAAGAGTATGGACAGCTTCATCAAAACCCAAGCTATGATTGTCAAATTGGAATGGTCATTCCTTATGGTCCTCCTAGCCTTTAAACCAATCTCATCTATGGGGGGCTGGATCAAGCTCCTACTGAATCAAATCCTTCCTCCTCACCTCAAATATTCACATCTAATTTCTCCTTTCTTGGCAACCCCACCTTTGCACATACCTACCTTTATAGGTGTGCATAGAAGGGTTTTGGCTTTTAACACTATGAACAAGGCTCCCATCGGCCTATCAAACCACCTAATGACGATAATGCAAAGAAACAGTATGGACTCGGTTTCCAAGAACCCACTGAGGCTTCCACAAACCTTTGCCCTGAACCAACCATCGACCAATCTCTTCTAGACTCGCCTATTCTTCCATCCTCACCTACGGAGTCAGTGGTTTCCATCCCTCCTAGTTTTTTTTTGCATAAACACCATCCGCTTGGAACCCCTAACCTATCAGCTCAATGGGGTTCCCAAGTCTCTCCCTCTCATTTATCCCAGCATGATAGATGATGAATCGGCAACCATCAACACTGTCCACTGCATAGATGATGACTCCATTCTTACCTATATTGGTGTCGATGATTCTTTTATTTAGTGCTCCCTCCCCTCTGAAACACAGGTTATGTTAAATGAATCAACCATTGACATTAACCTTTCATCTTCTGATGTTCCTCATGTCTTAAATATTGGTCAATCTTTAGACACTCAGGAGCAGATCGACTATACCACATTTCTCTCAGACAATCGCAAAGCCTTTGCCTGGACCTACGCTGACATGCCTGGCATCAACCCTAACATTGCCACTCATAACATTGTCACAAACCCAGAGGCTAAGCCTGTTAGGCAAAAGCTTCGCAAAATGCATCCTCATGTTACACTTCTTGTCGAAGAAGAGCTTCAGCACCTTCTTTCTGTCTCCTTCATCCAACCCATCGATTATCCGTAGTGGGTCTCTAACATCGTTCCTATCACCAAGGTGACTGGGGGGATCCAGATCTGCATAGACTATCATGACCTTAACCTAGCTTGTCCCAAAGAAGACTTTCCTCTTCCAAACATTAACCAACTTGTTGATCTTATAGCTGGCCATGAGATGTTATCACTCATGGACAAATTTTCAGGATATAACCAAATCCTAATTGCACCGAAAGATCAGCACAAAATCACCTTCATTACACCATGGGGAGCTTTCTGCTATTGAGTTATGCCTTTTGGTCTAAAAAATGCTGGCGCCACATATCAGTGTGCCATGACTTACATCTTTCATGATCTCCTCCATAAAATCATGGAGGTCTATGTCGATGACATGCTTGGCAAGTCTAAGCTTCATCGCGACCATTTTACTATCCTCAAAATCATCTTCTCTCACCTTCTTTAGTACCAGGTCTGTCTTAACCCCAATAAATGCATCTTTGGGGTCCTCTCAGGAAAGCTCCTAGGATTCATTGTCTCTCTTTGTGGCATCGAGATAGATCCTGCCAAAATCCATGCTATCCTCGAAATGCCCCCTCCAACTAATCTCAAGTAACTTTGTAGTCTACAAGGGAAGCTCCAATCCATCTGCCATTTCATTTCATAGCTTTCTGACCATTGCCAACCCTTTCATCACCTCCTCAAGAAGGACGTCTCCTTTAAATGGGATAAAGATTGCCAAGAGGCTTTTAAAGCCCTCAAACGCTATTTGGTTTCTCCACCAGTCCTTATTCCACCAAAAGACAACCAACCCTTTTACCTCTACATCTCAGCAACCAATCATTCGTTAGGTGCCATGATCATGCATCGAGATGAGCAACACCGTGAGCAAGCAGTCTACTACATAAGCCGAACACTTGTCGACTATGAAACTCGGTATACTCATACTGAGAAACTCTATTTGGCATTAGTCTTTGCCACTACCAAGCTCCGTCACTATCTTCTTAATCACAAAACCTTTGTCATCACCCACACTGATCCTCTTAAATACATGCATTCTAAACCATATTTCAAACCAGCGTATGGCTCGTTGGCTCATGCTTCTTGCTGAATTTGACTTAGAATTTGTCTAGCAAAAATCTATAAAAAAGGGCAAACAATCGCTGACCAACTAGTGGATGCCCCTCTTCCCAATAATCAACCTTCTCAGTGTGAGTTTCCCGATGAATCTATCGCCACTCTCTCGACTGATGACACATTCTACCAAATGACGATGTTCTTCGATGGCTCTAAATGTCAACTCGGTGGGGGTGCGGGGGTCATCCTCATTCCACATGAAGGTGAACCCATGCCCCTGTCTTTCAAACTCGACTTTGAATGTACCAATAATATGGCTGAATACGAAGCCTTAATTTTGGGACTTCAAACTACCCTTTCTTTAAACATCAAGACCATCAGCATCTTTGGTGACTCACAACTTGTCGTTAATCAAATCAATGGTTCATATCTTTGTAAAAATGAAATTTTACAAAGGTACAAGCATTGTGTTGACACTCTTCTAGCATCTTTCGACCATCACTTATTACAGACTGTTCCTTGATCGACGAATAAGTTTGCTGACACCATGGCTTCCCTCACCTCGCATATTCCTTCTTCTTCATCATCCTCATCAAGAATTTATATCATGGTACATCATGTGCCATTGCCTTCATACATTTCCACTGACATCAATCTCGTCCACACCATAGACTCTAGTTCACAAGATGTATGGTATAAACAACTTGAGGACTACTTGGCTCATTCTCTCATTCCTCCCAACCTCTCTAGCAATGCACAGTGGGCTTTCATCAAGTGCACCACTCGCTATACCATGCTAAGGGGCCTTCTCTATAAAAGAGGTTTTGATGGCCTTCTTCTTCACTATTTAAACTCCACTGAAGCTTCTCATGCTGTTAAACAAGCCCATGATAGGATTTGTGGTGGACACTTCAGTGGTAACTCGGTTGCCAAGCGCATCCTTCACTTGGGTTATTATTAGCCCACTCTTCATCAAGACTGTAGCGATTATGTTCAGCGTTGCATCAAGTGTTAGCAGCATGCTAACTTGCTTCATCTCCCTAGTCATGCCTTACAAGTCGCTCAGGATTTCTGGCCTTTTTCACAATGGGGCTTAGATCTCATCGGCAAGATTAACCCTCATTCGTCTCTTCGTCATCAATCCATCATCACTGCCATCGAGTATTTCACTAAATGGGTGGAAGCTATTCCTCTCATCTCCACAAAAGCCGACAAGATTGTCGACTTCATCAACACCCACATCATCTGTCATTTTGGTGTACCTCACAAAATCATCACTGACAATGGCAAGTCATTTAAAAACAAGACCGTCCAAAAACTCTGCAACTCATTTGGCATCAAACTCAGCTTTTCTTCACCTTACTACCCACAAGCAAATGGGCAGGCCGAGGCTTCTAACAAAATCTTAACTAAAATTCTCATGAAGGTGGTTAATGACACTGGAATGGATTGGCATGTTCACATACCCTTCGCTTTGTGGGCCTATTGCACTAGCATCCAAACCTCTACAGGTGCTACCCCTTTCTCTCTATTGTACAGAACAGAGGCTGTCTTACCTCTCAAAGTACAGATCCTATCTCTTCGCATTTCACTCCATGACATTCTTTCTAATGATGTCTTTCATCAAGATCGATTAGCTCAACTTGAGTTACTCGACGAGCGTCATCTCACTACCCTCAATCATCTCCATGTCTATCAAAATCACATCAAACGTGCCTATAATAAAAATCTGAGAGAATGAGATTTCAATATCGGAGACCTTGTCCTCAAAGAGAACCAACATGTGACCAATATGGAATGGAGTAAATGAGGCAAATTTGCTCTTAATTGGCTTGGACCTTATATCATCATGCATAAGTATGGATCAGGGACTTATCATCTATCTTCTCTTGAAGGCTGACCAGAACCTGAGCCCCTTAATGCTTTGCATCTGCGACCATTCTACTATTAGTCGAGTACTCATCCACTTGACATTTAACTTGAGCTCATCCCTTAAGCAATCCTTTTCCTTTTAATCCTCAATCCATTCCACCCTTTTTCCCTTAACAAAATCCTCTACAACCCTTTTATGACGTATGGATGCTTCGTCCTAATAAAAGGGAGCCCTTGACCTTCTATAAGTCTTGTCCATGACTCAATGTTATGTCAAAACTAAATCAAGATGTCAAAATATCCAAGGTCACAAAACCAAATCAAAAAGCAGACTACTCCCTCAAAAGATAGCTGTAATATCATTGTTGTAGCTAATAGACTGCTCCCTCGAAGGATAACTATTCAAAAGCCCTTAAATCTATAAAGCAAAGTATAGACCACTCCCTCGAAGGATGGCTATCACTAAATCTTGCTACAAATAACACTTTATTAGAAGCTTCCCGCATCGATTAGCTTCACAAAAGACCACCAAACAAATGACATCTTTATGTGGACTTCTCGCATTGATCAGTCCGCTCTAAAAAAAAAAAAAAATTGGGTCATGGACTTGACTTGTAGTTGTCTCAGGGTCTGCTATAAAAAGGGGCAAAGTTATCCATACTCTAAAATGGGTTACCCTTTTCCTCCTATCATATCACCTACTCAAGGGACTTTGAGCTCACTTTAATGTCAAAAGTGATTCGATTACCGCTCTAACATAACTCATGGTCAACGATGCAACGCATAAATGGGGCTCTTGGTTCTAACAACCCCAGTCTATGTTGTCATTTTGGTCCTTGTCAATAAAAGGGCACTTATGCCTTTTACTTTCTGCCTACACTTTGGTCACATTCAACAACATCATTTGTCAGAATGACTCAATCCGACTCTTTTCAAACCACTCACATAGCCTAATCATTCTGGTTTCCATAGACATTAATACACATGGAAATTATCAACCACACAATTTATGTCAAGCATAAATCATTACTTGTTGAAACATAAATCGACCTGTAATTCATTTTTAGCAAACATCCATCACGAATATGGATAGTTGCTAGGGATGAAAAACCCTGACCAATGTTACAGCTTACACCATTTGGAAAAGGTTGTAGCATCATCTCCTCCTTGTCATTTCAAGCATGTACCCTCGGACATATGGGAAATGCTATATCTTTATCATGACCAAAATCAACCACTTCAATCTTTTTTCCTCCCTTCTTGGGAGAACTACATTGGCCTGAGGCCCTAATGATAGGGGCTATGTAGGCAGCACTCAGTTGACATAGGGTCTTCTGGGGTTAGCTCAACCATTCCTTCATCGCATTCCTTCATCACATTCCTTCATCGCATTCCTTCATCGCATTTCTTCCATCACATTCTTTTTTCACCTGCTAATCACATCACAAACAATCACATATTTTCATAATCATTAACATTAATCATTTTCATCCATATCATTAATCATTAATCTTAATCATACATCCATCATCATATAAGCATCATAATCCTAAACATATATCAGATCAAAATAACATACAAATGCATCCACAACATTTTTCATAAACACATCCATGATCAAATATCTCATCATATATATATATATATATCAATGTTTATACAATCGCACAAATTTGTGCCTCTATCTCTCTCTCATACATCTTTCATCAACGGCTCGCAGGCTGGTATATACATCAAAAATAAATCTCAAGGTCTGCCCTCAAGGCTGTGGCTATGGTGGTGGTGGCGGTGGCTAGGGAGATGTTGTATCCTCTCCCCCCTCTAATCGGTGCCATTTGCGTGACCCAGAAGCCATCGCTCGAGACATAGACCTCTATCAACTCTGCTCTGCCCTCATCTCGGAGTATCACTGTATCTGAGGAAACCCCCTAATGGCCCTCTCATAATACGTGATCTCATCCAGCGCATCACTATATCTAACTAGAGATACAGTCTGTGGTGGACCCATCTATCCTGCTGTCGTGCCTTGTAATGACCCCTGTGGCTGTGGCTGACCTAGTTGCACTGATGCTGACTGTCCTAGCCCCTATGAAAATGCTGGCTATTGTGATGGCTAATGCATCGAACCCTATCCTCTCAAAACCTGTCTTACCACTGCCTGTGCCTAGGCTACGGTGAGCTGTCCCTGTAGCAGTGTGACCTAATCCATCAACACTATCACTCGATGCGTCATCTCTGTCAGCTACCCTATAACCCCTTCCAGTTGTCCCTATAAAACTGCAACTTGGGCCTATTCCACGTCCCTCTCCTACCACATAGTGTCCCTCTCCTCACGAGTTGTATCCTACTCCCTGGTAATGGCCTGTGGATCTAGCTGTGGCCCTACTTGTAAACTTGTGTACTGCTCTGCCCATCACATCGTGTAGGCCTCTATACAACTTGGGTTAGCCACCCCAGGTCATGTCGACAACTCCTCAAAATCTGGGCCCTCTGTCTCCTCTAGTAGTGGGAGCGGTGCCTCAATGTCATCTCATCTGTACAATGGGAATGTGGGAGGTACATCCTATAGTAGCCCATATTGGTACCGCACTCTCTCTACTGGCACTCTCTCGAGCTCACCGGCTCACCTACCCCTAACCCATCTCAGGCTTTGCACACCAACCAACTGCTCTCCCTGGTCTCTAAACACTGAATAAACCAAGTATGGTCTCTAGATGATGTCTGTAGGAATCAAGGCCTCCAATACCCCTCTGTAGTGGTCAATGTCTCTGACCACTCCATCTACCTGCGTCTATGCCATCACCTCGCACCACCGCCTGAATTTGACCTTGAAGCTGGCCAAAATTGCCACTGGGAGGCCAAGAGGACAGGTAACCACTATATGCTCATAGGCCCAATAATGTAGCAGGTGGCCCATGCACAAGCTATATCGTTGCCGCTGACTGATACCCCACAACTCTCTATACACCTGAGCCAAAAACACTGGTACCCAGGTGAACACTGTCTGCTGCTCTAACATATCTAGCAAAACTCTAGTCATAGCAACCAGAAACCTGCCACCCTCTACATTTGGCAATACGTACACCGTGATGCCTATCATCATTAGCACCGCTAGCCAATGTGCATCCTCATCTATAGCGTACAAAGGCTCATACGCAAAGCTCACTGAGTGGTAGCTCATCTCCATGATGTGCTCTCCAAACAGTGTAACTATATGAATATCGTGTGCCTTTCTTGAGCACACATAAAGCTCTGCTTCGTGTAATTACAACCATAAAATCTGGTACACATCCTCAATTGTGACCATCATCTCTCCTGTAAGCAGATGAAAAGTGTTGGTGGAATGATCCCACTGCTCGATCAGCACCACCATCAAACTCACATCATGTGCCACTCTGCAGTAGCATCATAGCCCACCGAGTCTAACTGCGCTCATCTGTGCCCACTCATTGACTATCACCCCTCCGCGCATTTGCATCAACAATGTCAGGAGGCAATCCCGCAACATCAAAGCAAGTCGCGCCTACATCCACCCAAGTCAATCTCATGTTAAAAACTTTCCCTATTTCACTATCTATGCCTAACCCAACACCTGAGAAGCCCTTGGCGTAACTTCGACCCCTTAACTTAAACCTTTTTCATTCCTCTTTTGACCAGGTAGCCAATCAACATCAGTTAGCATGACGATGATGGCACTCACCTCACTGACGCCGGTCACTTAGTGACTGACGTCGGCAGGTTAGTGACCGACGCCGGTCACTGGTCGGCCGACGCCGGCGAACCCACCGATGTCGGTGACTGGTTCGGCCCTAGGGCCGAACGGGGCGAGCCCTAAAAGTTAGGGATTCCCCTTTTATCCCCCCTACACCCCCCAAAACCCTCTCTAAGACTCCTGACCTCTCCTAGATCTATTCCTCACCCTCCTAGCTACCCTCCCCCCTCATTTTCTACCCATATCAACAAAAATTTCAAAAAACAAATCAAAACAAAAATCTAACCAACTAGGGCTTAGAGACCCTCCTACCTCATCTCAGCGTCACCAACATGGGGGCACAATGGGTGTCGCTGGTGGTGGACCTCCTGTGGGTCCTCTACTGCCCTCTACCATCACTTTTGCCTCGAACTCCTACTGGACCATAGCTGACTCTTTAACCTCCAATCTAACTCCAATCTACTCCCTATCTTCACCAATCTCACTCTGCCACCTCACACCACTAATTCAGTCACTATGAGTCACATTCACTCCTCAAAATCCAGAGCAACTTTTTTCTCTCAGTTAAATAATCACAAATGACTTTTGGTGGGCCACCAATCTGGTTTTGTCAGATTTGGCAGGCCACCGATGTCAGCATCTGCGTGGCCTAATCTGCTGACGTCGACTGACATCTGTCGATGTCGGTCATTTTTAGCTACCAACGTTGATTTTTTTCACCAACATCAATGTCCTTCCAACCTCTTTTTTTCTTTGTTGCCCCAAAATCATGCCCCCAATCAGTCAGTCCTCCAGACCACATCATTTTGGCCCCCTGGGGCACAATTGAGATCACTTTTTCCTCCATCCATCGACCACCAGACATTGGAGATCATGACCATCTCCTCTAACCACGACTACTTCCAAAAGCAATTTTTCCTTGGTTGTTTTTGCATGTATGCTACCTCATGATTGGTTAGCAAAATTGTGCATAAACTTTTGACCTTCACAAGTATAGGATCGCAAGCCAGTTGATTCGCACTACTTGTGACATTTTCATGTTTTTGGGAACACTTTCTAAGCCTGGGATACCTGGAACACGATGACCATTGGAGCTTCAACTTAGATTGAATAACGCAATCAGTAGATGACTAAATGTTGGGGCCTGATTATTTCAATTTTGGCACTCCTTGACCCTCGACCTGCAACAATTTGACCTGACCATCCTCGTGAAGTGGTGTACACGCAATCACAACTTTTGCAACATTCTCACTCTATCTTCACCCTTTTCATCCACTCTCTATCAAATCAGCACCTGATTCCAAGTTCCCTTCTCTCGTCTACTACTTTGAGGGGGGATACCTCATCCATAATTGGGGCAACCAACCCTCGCCTATTTTTGTCTTGCAGTTCACTTGAACAACCAACAAGATAAAATCAACCTTATCCCATACCTGGGGCAACTGACTCCTATTTTTGTCTTGCAGTTCGTTTAGAGCAACCAACAAGACAAAAAGGGGCAAATGTAGACACCTAAATAGTGTCTAACCCTTGGTCACCTTCCCCCTTGGTCCATTCCTAACCCATTCCTAAAACATGCAATTACTAATTTAAAATAATAAACTTATTTTGAATTAACCCCCTTCCTTGGACACATCACCCATGACACCTCACCTAGGACACCTCGCCTTATACTAATTCCCATCCTATGACTCACCCAAGACCTATTCTTACTTCTCTCTAACTGCCTAACCAACTCTCGTGCATATTTAGCCCAACTTTTGACATTCTCTAATGGATAGTGCACTTGGTAGATGAAAAATGGGCTTGGTGGCTCTTTTTGCCCGTTCTGCACCCACCGACATCGGTCAAATGTTTGCCGACACTGGCGGAATCACCCACGTCAGTTATACTTAACCAAATTTTCTAACCCTTTGACGATCCCAATCACAAATTGGCTAATCTCTGAAGCTAATCACGACTCTCGAATCCTCTTCCAGCGAAACAAAGTTCTCGTGCTTTTGCTTTTCAGTGTTCTGGGCTTCTTGGTGTTCTTGCAGGAATCAACATTCTTGGTAGCACTTTTTAGGCACTGAGGTCTTGCATCAGACATTTTGCATAGGGACTGCATGATATCTCCATCACCAGTGACAACCGAAACACAGCTTCTACACCTTTGCCAATTCATATCACAGCTAAGTATTTGTATTGTTTTCATTCTAATATCATTTCAAATATATTAGTATTCTGTCTATCGTCTATTCTAAGCATCCTTAACCCAACCTTCCCTGTTCTTCTCGGAGAGGCTGAAAATCCTTCTCTCACCCCTTATTCCTTTTTCTTTGCCTCTGACACTCCCTTAGTCTCTCTTTGGGCAACACCCTCTATCCAATCAACTCAGCATAAGTTATCAAAGACCCACAGACCATCTTAAGACCCATCTAATCAACCTAACTAAATTGCTTTACGGAAAGGCTGAAAGGCCTTTTTCCTGTTTCTCACCCCTTTTCCTGACAAGATTCTCAGTCCCTTAGATCCTAAATAGTCCCTCTAAATCCCTCATAGACCCTCAGACCCTCAGACGAGACCAAATCCATTCTACAGACTAGAAACTAGTCCCGTAACCCGTCCCTGGCCATTTGCCCTGACCGACCTCGTCCACTTCCCCTACCGACGTCGGCAGTCTAACCGTCGTCGGAGACCTCCCTGACCGATGCTAGCAATATCACCGATGTCGGCAACTATGCTTAGCAGATTACAGCTTATCAGGTACGCATTTGCTTCTAGTTCTTTCTTTTCACATCTTTCATTATTTCTCTTTTTTGTCTCTATCATATTCTGTCTTAAACAGTGGATTGTCATCCTCCAAGAAGCCTTAGCACTTCTAGGACCAAGCTTTTGCTTGGCAATCCACCTTCTTATCAACTAACATTCTTCGTGTTTTAGTGTCTATCTCTTTTAGGTGTCATTCCTCCACAGCAAAAGAGGAGTTCTCACAACGTCTGGATTATGGTGTGTAGACTATATCCAGGTACACACAAGCCTTGACCATTTCTTTTAGTTTCTCATTTTCTCTCCTTTGAATGTGAAAGTGAAATTGCATAGAAACAATGTGATATATGCATCAACATAGTTTAAAACCATATGAAATCTACTTATATGATGGTTAGGTTGAGTATATATGAGTATAATTATATAATATAAATATATGATAAGTAAATATTTTGATCATATAAGTGTATGAATTTCTAAGTAGATCACATATATCCATTGACATATTTTAAAATGTGATATAGGTGATATTTATATATACAATAGTTTAAAACTTGATATAATTATTCAATTGAGTATTATTTTAATATGTATGATATTCTCGTATCCTCATTGCTGATATATAACCCTATATATTTAAATAGATTATATATCACATGAGATATAAAACTATAACTTGATATATATATCACTAATGTCACACTTTCATGTAGAAGAAGAGAAGAGTATATTAGGATGTTATGTCAATAATGATACGATATTAAGGTGATACAATATAATCCATGGAAATATATATTAAATTGTTATATCATATGATATAATAGGAATATAATCCTGAAATATAGCTATATCAATGGTGATTATAATCCAATAAGAATTCTGTGTTATACCCATTATCCAAGTATATTGTTATTCTTTATGTGGAATTCAAACTGACTAGGTGATCAATATATATATATATATGTATGTATATATATATATATATATATATATATATATATGTATGTATGTATGTATGTATATATATATATATGTATATATGTATGTATGTATATATATGTATGTATGTATATATATATATATGTATGTATATATATGTATATATATGTATGTATGTATGTGTGTGTGTGTGTGTGTGTGTATATATATCTATATATATATATATATATATATATATATATATATCTATATATATATAGATATATATATATATATATGTATACATACATATATATATATATGTATATATATATATATACATACATATACATATATACATACATACATACATATATATATATATATACACATATACATATATATATGTATATATGTATACATACATACATATATGTATGTATACATATATACATATATATATGTATATGTATGTATGTATGTATATATATATATATGTATGTATATATGTGTGTGTGTGTGTGTGTGTGTGTGTATGCATGTATATGTATATGTAAATGTATGTAATATGTATATGTATGTATATATGTTTATGTGTATATATATATATATACATACATATATATACGTATGTATACATATATATATATATATATATGTATGTATATGTATGTATATATATATATGTGTGTGTGTGTGTGTGTGTGTGTATATGTATATATATATATGTATGTATGTATATATGTATATATATATACACACACGCACACACATAGACACACATATATGTGTGTGTGTATATATATTTATATATGTATATATACACACACATGTGTGTGTGTATACATACATACATACATACACACACACACACACACACACACACACACACACACACACACACACACACACACACACACACACACACACACACACACACACACACACACACACATATATATATATAATTTTTACATGTATGCAGGTTTATCAAATTACATATAGAAATATATGAGGGGCATCTAATTATGATAAAAATAAGATGTTATAAACAAGAGTAGTGATGTATATATGAATAGGATCATCTAATAAAATGATATTTATATATATATATATATATATATATATATATATATATATATATATATTATGTGCTAAAAATAATGATTCATATATAATATGAACTGTGGTTTTTTTTTATTATCAAACCATGATAATCTTTGAATAGGTATAGTTAGTTATTCAAATAGTGGATATATATGGACTAAGTATAGGTTGACATTCAAAATTATGCAGAAGTATATGCATAAAATGTGAGAAGGCTAGGTATTTGTTTTGTCTATGTTTGGGATGAGGTATTTATTTGAACTCTTTGAAGAGACTAAGTAATGTTATTGAAGCATAGTAGTTTTATATAAAACAAGCTGATGGAGTAAAACCTATAGCAAAATATATAGATAATATACATAGATTGTTGTAGGGTACAAGAACTTTAAGGAAATATGTGAATGCGTTATGTGGTGACTTTATATTAGATGTTGATTTAATTTATTTTGAAAACCAATAGTAAATAATGAGAGAAAAAAATTTATATAAAAGATATATTATCTGTAGTACTCAATTTATAATAATATCTTCATGATTCATGAACGTAATTATTGTTGAAATATTATAAAGTCCTTGATTAGAATTACAAATGAATTTTGTTATATATACACAAAGTATTAAAAACTTGTGTGTGGTACATATTATGAGTATATTAATATGTACAAGTGATTATACATATATATCATATATTAGTACATCTTGATGTGTGCCTATAAGTTATAGTTTTTTTGATTGGTAAAGACTAAGTTATAAACTCCTAAAGAATGGAAAAATATTTATATATGCATACATCCTCCTAAAATATAACAAATTGTTTAAATGAAACATTATGTTTTCATAAGAATTATGACTTTCTTTATCGTGACTGGTTGGTTGTAATTGAGTAGTGTGTACATAAAAAGATGAACTATGACATTTGTGTTTATCATAGAATGAACTATATTTGAATCTACTTAGATAAATTAGTAGTATTTAGTCTAAAGATATATTATACACAGTTGTTATAAATTGTATTTGTTACTTATTATTATGTGGTAAAAGATATAGTAGATATTCATTCATATATTTGACAAACTAAATGTATGTATTTTGATTGTTCTTATGTTTAGCATGTTTTATGTGTACTAGTAGGAATTTATATATATATATATATATATATATATATATATATATATATATATATATATATATATTGGTTGTATTCATGTTAACCAAATATCATATTATTGGTACTAAGTAGTGAGATGGACTTCACTAGATTGTTAGCATCACCAATGCTAGATGAAGGTAATCAAATCAAGTGGTGTGTATGAATTTGAATGATCCTAGAGATCAATAACTATTGAAAACTATTGATGGTTAAAATTGTGCTTATTTCTAACACAAACAATGGGAAGTTTCAAGATGTGGGACTTGCAACTTGAAACAACCTCCAGATTTTTAAGAAGCTGGTCTCTTCTTTATATCAAGTGTATATTGGGAAAAGGAATAGGAATTTTAATAGAAACACAAATGAAAGAAAGAAAATCTAATTATGGTAATGTGCCTGAATGTAATTTGATCTTAATCCTGAGCATAGTGAGACTATATGTAATACTCAATTACATTTAAGAGCAAACAAGTGCATGATCAATGTAAAAGATAGAAAAAATAGAAACAGAGGCTCACAACATAGACTGCTTTTGCAGTGATACAAAAACTATTAACAAAGGCACAGGGTTCAATCTTCTTATTTGAATTCTCCAGTCACATAAGAGGCATAGAAACACACACAATTATATAAACTTTCCAACTCAAGAAAATGGAACAAAGGCAAATGACATTCCTAATCACAGCTCTAGAAAGTCTAAAACTCTTGACAACGCAGCCTAGACTACTTTTGCAATGACACAGAAAATATCAACAAAGGCACATGATTAAATCTTCTCATTAATTCTCCAGTCACATAAGAGGCACAGAAACATGCACAGTTACATAAACTTTCCAACTTAAGAAAATAGAATAAAGGCAAATGACATTCCTAGTCACAACTCTAGAAAGTCTAAACTCTTGACAATAATTATCTCAAAAAAATATCTCTAAGTATCTGATCCCCTTTCTAGTATCTCTGTACCCCTATTTATAGCTTGATTCACTTTAGATTGTCATTCTGTTCCCAATCTAATGGCCCAACTGAAATCTAATCGAACTGGAGGTGTCTAATAGAAGATATTTCATAGATTTTGAAATGCTCTATCTTTCAGCAGTTCATTGGATGAAATAGATCATAGGATGCTCCCTTATTTTGAATGGAAGAGGACACTTGTCCAATTCCTTAAAATCCTTCTTATTATCAAAGAATGACACTTGGTGTGTTCTACAACACTTACTAAAGACACAAGGCACTTTCTGTGTAACTTATACTCTCTTGTGTCTTTGCTTAGGAGTGTTCTACCTTTGACACATGTCACAATCCACTTCTTTAAAACTTTAACAACTTAAATAGAGATAATACCCACAACATTTCTTGCTCGATCAACTTTTAAAAAGGGGCATAGGGATAGGTGGCAATCTCTGCTTACTTCAACAAAGGATACATGGTAATCTCTGCTTTACTTAACTGGGAATATGTGATTATCTCCACTACATTTAGATATCTTTTGAGAAACCTATGAAAGGTGACATGTGCTGGTCTCTACTTTAATCTATTTATATTATAAAAACAATCGGGCCTCATTTCATATTTACATGGACAACGACACTTGGTAACTTCCACTTATTTTAGAAACAAAACCTGAGACCCACCATAGTCTTTGCTATATCAGTGAAGAAAAATGAAAATAATATGGATCTTGACACATGGTGACTTCCACTCTCTTCAGCTGAGATACGTGGCATCTTCTATCACTTTTTAAAAAGCAAAATTAAACCTTCCATGATTGCCACTTGGCACTTTCTGCCTGATCCTAATACTTAGCTTATTGAAACCTTCCACTAAAAAGATGAAATGTAGATACTAACATGAAATGCTTGAAATGTGGATGCAGATATGAAACATGGATGCTGACACTTATCACACTTCGCTGAGTTGCTATGAGGTGTGTGGCAATCTCTGTAGCCTTACTAAAATTATGAAAAGTGCCTCAAACGATGACACTTGGTAGCTTTCACTTGTTTTGACACTTAGACAAAAATGAATCAAAAGGAGAATAGATCCCGTGCTCTATTTCAAAACTTTGTTGTTTTAGACCAAAGTATGCAGGAACAAAAATTTTTAGCACGCAACTAAAAAATAGAATGAAACGTCGAGTAATTTTTTACTCTATAGTTATTGGTGACCTCAAGGACTTTTGAGCCTACTAAAAAAGAAACCATAACTCCCACTAGATCAAAATTTCAAAATTATAGCTTTAGCAATGCTGTTTGATAGGCAGACCATTCATCATCAGATAACCCCTACTTATTCTAAAATTCATTAAAGGCTAAATCAAGGTGAATAATATCCTTGTGTGAGAATTTTTTCAAAATCTGAACTATAGCCGTCAATTTGAATTCTAGCTGGGAAATAGGAACCAAGACAGCTTCTACTTTAGGGACTAATGAATCATTCCTTAAATTTTGAAAAACTATTTGATCATTCTATTTAGCCAACAACAAAAGGTTTAATTTCACCTACCATCAGCATGGTGTTGTCATCAGAAAATGGAGAAGGAAGACCTAATTGCACTAGATCTTCAATATGCTATTTCATTTCACTAATTCCTTCTTTCATGACATCTAGGAGCTCTCTACAACTGATGGTTGTAGAATTGCAACTGAGAACCTCATTTGCTCGCTTAGCAGTGACCATTTTATCATTGATTCCTGCTGCTGACAACATTGCATCCATTGCATCATAAAGCTTTTGTAGCAACATTTCAGAGTCCATTACTCTCCCATAAACTGTAGTCAGAGTGTTTGCAACTAAATTCTCCACATTTTCACACAATTTTTGTGCATTTAGTAGGAAGGTGAGAGAAGGCCTGAGCTGAATAATCTCTGAAAAGATTCTCTTCCACATGGATTCATATAGCTCCTTCACCAGACTTAACACTCTGACATTCCTTGGCCTATTGGCCAGCTCTAGTGTCAATTGTGCTACTCTTTGTTTCTCAGCTTAAAATTGGGCTTGTACAGCCACAATATTATTCTATTCACTTAGAAAATTTTATTGCAATTGGGTAACCTATAGCAGGCGTTCCTCACATTTTTTCTTGCAATGTTGTTTTTTCCCACCTTAGGGTCATTACTACATCTTTTACCTGCATTAGCCCTACTTTTAAAGAATCATTTTGGGCTTGGACTGCCTGGTGAGTCTAAAGGGATATCTTGCAACTATTTATTCAAATTCTCTATTTCATTATCGTTTCTATTGATCTATGTGGTCAAACTATTACAATTTGCCTTCTCCTTGGCTAAATTAGCTTCCATCTTTTGTAGCCTCCTTGATGTCTTCAATTAGTCTTCAGTAACTACATAAGTGGATTAGGTTAGCAATTTAATTTTGTCTTGTGGCCTGAAGAGGGGCATGCCGATGGCCACTACATTCATCGTGTAGTCCTCTAGCTGCATCTACTCAATTGTCTTGATGACATTTGGTGACAAATGAGTCACCGTCAATTGCTACTAAATGGGGTCCAATTGTGATGGCATATGGGGTGTAGCCAAGGCTTTATTTTCCTTGATCTTCTTTTTCTTTCTTTAGGCTTCCCTTTCCTTCCTAGCAGCATCCACTTGGGTCTGGAAGGTAAAAGGAGAGGTAATGTGCCCACCTACAAAAAGACATCCGTGTGGTAAACCATATTGAATAGCCAATTATTGGCTATGGGCAATCTTAGGGGGGAGTTTATTGGGAACAGAGGGGGGAAAATGAGGTAATGTTAAAGCTTGAGGTGGCATAGATGGGGTGAAGTGAGAAATGGGAATGGCAGAGGTGGCAGGGGATGTCATCTAGCAAGATGGAATCATCATGCCAATAGGAGAAGAAAGAGATTGAGAAGGAGATGGATGAATAATACTTACCTGAGGAGCAATTATAGTACTCTATAATTGGCACTGTGGGGTGTTCGTCTCCTCTTTTGAATCAAACTAAAACTGCACCCTCTTTCACTTCTTGGGTGTTTCTTCTTTTGGTTGTGTTTCTTTTCCTTTCAATGATGCTTGTGGAGAACTAGGAATATCTATAATAGATGCCAATGGGGAAGCTATTGGTGGTGAAGGCACCACACTCTTTTACTTTTCCATGATGCTAAGAGATTGGGGCCAAAGTGATACAGTTACTATAGCTGTAGTTTGCCTGGAGGCAAGTGGTTCTTAGCTTAGTCCCACTCTAGCTTTCAGCTCTACACTTGGTGTCGACAAATTACTTGTCTCTAGGCTAGATATAGGGGAGAGATGGCACTCATCCCATATTTCTTCCCATCTCTCATCTGTGTCTACATTCCTAAAAGAATGGGTTGTTTGCCAAATTTCTTGCCTATATTTCCAATAGGATTCTATTTTCTCAGCATCTTAATCTTTATTCTTTAGTGTCCTTCTTAAGATAGAAGTCATTCTAACTTCAGGATCATAATCCCTTTGGTTAACATAGAATGTTTCCCAAGGTCTATTTTGTGGAAGGGAAAGTCTGTTAACTTAACACAAAATCCAAGAGCATCTTCTCTAGGATTTTTCCTAATTTCCCAAAAAGGGTGGCCCTCATGTGCAATTCTGGTTGCAATCCTATTAGTCCTTATCCAGGAAGCTATGAAACCATTTGGGTCATAAAACCATTTGTCTTCTATTATAAGGAAACCTAGAAAGGCTAGCTTTCTAAGCAACACAACTTCAGCATCTCTGGTTTCCAAAACCATGTTGGTTATCATCCATGGGAGGTCATACATTTTTATTTTTCTCTTCCTAGAGCCATATTCATTATCGACTGTAGATACCTGCTTGGTGACCTCTAAGAATGCTACCCTAAGAGTTAAAATCTTAGGTAGCAACATTGGTTCCCCACAAAAACCATGGACTCTTATAATTGTATGGTGAGATCCAAAATAGAAATCACAAGGAATTGGGCAACTGGCCAGAAGGTTTGAAACACTTGGAAATAATCTTTTTATGACTAGTTTAGGGCTGAGGTAACAAAAAGTAGGGGTAACAAATAATTCCCTGAATTCATATGCGTCACTAGTCTTTGACAAAATATGTGTTAATGTAGACACATGAATGGTCCTTTGGAGATCCAAACTTGGGTCATACATATCAAGATACATATTTTGGGCAAAGAGGTCAGAGTTTTGAAACAACATGAGGTGAAACAAATAAGAAGAGTACCTGAATACCCCTTTCAATTTGAACTGGGCTAGTTGTTCCACCATTCTGAAAACAATTTGTTTAGAAAATTCAAGCCTATACTCCTAAGTTTTGTCAATGGTCTTTAGCCTAAAGAGGATAGCCATTTGTTCTCCATAAACTACCATATCATCTTTCATGCCAAAGATGAAAGCCATCATAGATAGTGCATCTTGGCTAGCTTGTGTGAATTGGGCTCTTGCTACAAGGAGTGTAGGCACAGTAGTGTCATCATCACCCATTTGTAATTTGTATCTCAAGAACCTCAACTAGGTATTGATGTTTGCCCACATTCTTTGTATTTTAGCAATAGTAAGAAATTTAGCTATCTTATCATGATATAGGGTTAACATATCTCTGATAGCATACAGTGTGATTTTCACCGTGAATGGACCCTATTGAATGGTGCATAAGGGTGCATGGAACAAGTCAACACACAATTTAACCAAGTCAGGGCATGGATGTACAGCTAGGACAAGGAATTATGCCAGTTGTGAAGTCCATATCCTCATGGCAAATGTCTCATAGTGCCCTACTCTGGCCCTTTGTAAACACCATTGATGTGCCCCTTCTCTAAGATTTTTTCTACTTGCTCTTTGAAGGATTGGATCCATGACTCCATATGCATAATCTTTTATCTTCACTGGGTCACTTGCTTGACCAACTTCATGGATTTTGGTCTGTGGATAAGTCTTCAATGGTTGCATAGGAGCTAAAGCATATGACTTACTTACAAGAAACTTATCAAGGGATTCATACATCCTAGCTCCTTGTTGTGAAGATTGTGCCCCCTCCATCTCTATATCTTTTTTGTGATAACTTGTATGAACTTTTGCAAAATAGAAACAATTTTACTGAAGTAAGTTTACTAGGCACTAAAAAATGCAAGTCATAGGATATTTTCTCGTAGATGTAGGAATGTTTGAGAATTTGTAAGCTTTAACTCTTGTTAAGAGGTATTTATTGACCTATCAAGTCTCAAAACAACATTAAACTCAGATAACTATTAGCAAATCCTACTCAATCTTTATGGAATAGAGAGATAGACACGTTATGCAAGTGGCAGTGCAAGGTACCTTGGGGATTTCTAAATATTTAGGAGACATTCAATGTATTAGAGAATTTTGAAATTTTGAAAAATTTTGAGCTACCGACTACATGTTCAATGAACACTTATTTAAAAGAAAAGTGGGAAAATAAAAATGAGAAAACAAAGCAATACAGAAAGGGGAAACTATCTAACTACATTAACCAAGTATCTTTATCTCCCTCCTGGATCAAAAGAAGAATTTCTAAAGTCTCCTTCATGACAAGCTGACTTATTTTGCTGGACAAGTGGTTGAATTGCATATAGCTCCAGTAACTTGTTCTCTGTGTATGCCACATTGATTTTCCTACATTCGAGTGAGTCTAAATTAAACATGCTTCCAACATATATAAACTCTTCTTGTCTTTGGAAGCTTGTCGAATGCCAGTTCTTGATACTAGCATGTCTTATCAAGAAATCAATGACTATTTGCTCATCAACAGAAGCCCTTTGATATATATCATTTATTTGCTTATCTTCTTCTACCTCAAACTCAAGTTATATTTCATGATCATCCTCTTTAATGAATTCAAAATTACCAACCTCTTGAAAAGATAATTTTGAAAGTCTGAAGTAATTTAACATATGTAATTGAGTCTCAATGTTGTCTTGTTCATCTGCAACCAGTTCACAGGCTCCTTGAAAAAATAGTATAACCTGACCCAATGATTTCAAACAAGTCATTCAAATCATGATCAAGGAAATGTCTTTGCTCTTCCACATCATCTTGCAAAGTAAGAAGAAAGTCAGAAATTATTTCTTCTTCATCAAAGATTAAGGCATACACTTGTGACTTCTTACTCAGAATCTTGAATTCATGTTGAGAGACCCAAGGATTAATAGAAGAGGTATCTTTTGAATTTTCTTCCTCTAAAACATTTGGGATTTTATGATCTTCATCAAGTATAATGTAAGTGCCTAGACCAATAGAGTCATAATTTCCATATGGGTCACTTTGCATCATAGCTAATAAATGATCATTTCCCTCTTCTTGATCATGTCCAGTCCATTCACCTAACTACTCAACAAAAACCCTTTCTTTTTTATTCATCATAGCATGAGTTTCCTCTAACTTTGTAGTTGGTTCATTGGTGATGTGATCCTTATATAATGGCTCAGATAATATCTTCATCTTTGAACCATACTTGGTTCTTAAGATGAGGTGAGACCAATCAAGGGACATATATCCTTCTATCTTGGCTGTAAAGTCTCTAGATAAGCATAGGCCAAATACAAGAGGTATGTCTATGACTAATACATCTTGATTTACAATTATATTAGGACAAGCATATAATTTTAATTGGAGTTGTTTAATTCTCCCTATTATTTGTACTGCTTTGCCATCTAGCTACATGACTCTTTTAGTGAGTGGTTCATACTTAATTTATAAAGCATCAGCTATCTGCTTAGGCATTACTTTAGTACTAGCCCCTACATCAATCATTGCATTATGTAGCAATTTATTTCCAACTATTAAAGTTAAATATAAGGGATCTAGTTTGGATTTGCTTACCTCTAGTGCATTATTCACTAAAGTTGTTATTTGCAAATGAACTGTCTTTGAGCTTTTCTTTTTTAGTAGGTCCATCTTTGATAATAGTACCTTTGGGCACTACTTGGCCTTATATAGCTTATTGCAGTAGTGTCTTCTATTTAGGAATAGCCAATATATCCCATATTGATATTTGTGCTGGAGTCTTCTTCAATTGATCCACCACATTTATTGGTCCTAGAGTCTGAGTTCTTTGAAAATAAGGATATCTTATTTTTTCTTAAATTTGTGCAGGAATCCCTTGATTATGCACCAATTCAGGCACTTCTTGTCTAATAGCTATGTTTCTTTGTCCTTGAAATGGAGGATTCTCCATGACTTGACTATTTATAACCTCAGGCTGTTCCACCATCCTCCTCTTTGATCTAGTATAATAATCAGATTGCACCATATTTTCTTAGAGGTGGATGCTTCATTCAAGAAAACTGATTCTTCATCTTCAACCTATGAGAACAGAGCATGTTTTGGGGCTATTTCTTCCTCTTTTTGCAAAGACATCCCTTGCAGATGAGCCATTAGGACTTAATTTTGCATACCAAAAGACTGGTAGGCTTGATTGTCACTGGTACTTGCAAACTGACCATCCATTATTCTTTTCTCTACCACCTCTTGTTGTAGATTACCCATGGGACAATCTCTAGGCATATGAGCATTATTGTAAGGGAAACACTAGGAATTAGTGTTATCCACATAATTATTTTGCCCTGGAACAATCTCCCTATTTGAATTGGGGGGAATAATTTGTGAGGGTGTAGGGACGGCAACTAATTAGTTTATTGGCTAAGGGTTATTTTGCCTCAGAGGACCCTAGTATTGGGTTGGATAAGATGAAAATATATTTCCTTGATAGCCTTGATATGGAGGCCTAGGGAAAGTATTTTGCCTTTTTATATTAATCAGCTCATTAGAAAATGTCCTCAAGATACTCTTGATATTATCAAGCTCAAATGACTGAGCAAGAACAATTTCTTTAGCAAGTGGTTGAGGATATGTGTACATAAACACAGGTGGGGTTATGGATTTAGGGGATTCTTGAGGTAATGGTAAGGAAATTTTTGGGAACATGGGCACGAGAGGCCTTGGGGGCAACTTTCCAACATCTATTAAATTATTCTCAGCTCTGACCACATAGTCATAAGCCTTTGGCAAAGTGTGTCCTCCAAGTGACTAAATCATAATAGATATATCTGAATTCAAAGCCTTAAGATAAAACACTATGGCCATACCTAGTAATGGTCTAGATGTAGCAGGGATTCTTTCCCAAGTCTTTTGAACTCTAGAATTAAAGTCAGTCATTACTTCTTGTGGTACCCTTTGGATGGTAATTAATTGTTGTAATAAAGAAGACTTATCACCCTTCTCTTCAAATCTTTCAAAGAAAAGATCTCTAAGCTGATCCCATGTAGATATGGTATTTGGGGTCAAAGACTGATACCATTCTAGAGCCTTCCCTTTAAAAGAAGCTAGTAATAGTCTTATGGCCACATTTTGCTGTGTGACAACATGTATAGCACAAACATCTGATACATCCTATAGATGTTCTTTATGTGTTTTGAAGTCTTGCCCATTGAATTTGGGTAGAGCTTTTAGGGCATTCACTGGGATAGGGTCCCAAGTGGCTAGTGGTATTGGGAGAATCAATGGACTACCAGTGTTCTAACTTGCATAATTTCTTGGGGGTATAGGGGCTCCCATATTGGCTCTTGGTATTGGTATAAAGTGTTTGACTCTTCTTCTTAGACTAGTTATCAAAGGTGGCAAAAGAATACCAAATTTATAGCAGATTATGATCTAGTTATTGGTCCATAGCTCTGACTCTTCGTAGCTCTCTGGTTCATATGATCTTGAAATAAACTTCAAGATTTGTCCCATTAGGCGTGCCAAAAATTGTTGATGGTTAAAATTGTACTTGTTTCTAACACTAACAATGGGAAGTTTCAAAATGTGGGACTTGCGACTTGAAACAACCTCCAGATTTTTAAGAAGCTAGTCTCTTGTTTATATCAAGTGTATACTGGGAAAAGGAATAGGAATTTTAATAGAAACACAAATGAAAGAAATACAATCTAACTATGGTGATGCACCTGAATGTAATTTGACCTTAATCATGAGAATAGTGAGACTATATGTAAGATTCAATTACATTTAAGAGCAAACAAGTGCATGATCAATGTAAAAGATAGAAATAATAAAAATAGAGGCTCATAGCATAGACCGCTTTTGCAGTGATACAAAAAATATCAACAAAGGCACAGGGTTCAATCTTCTTATTTGAATTCTATAGTCACATAAGAGGCATAGAAACACGCTTAGTTATATAAACTTTCCAACTCAATAAAATGGAACAAAGTAGAATGACATTCCTAATCACAGCTCTAGAAAGTCTAAAACTCTTGACAACATATCCTAGATTACTTTTGCAATGACACAAAAAATATCGACAAAGGCACAAGATTCAATCTTCTCATTAATTCTCTAGTCACATAAGAGGCACAAAAACATGCACATGTACATAAACTTTCCAACTTAAGAAAATAGAATAAAGGCAAATGACATTCCTAGTCATAGCTTTAGAAAGTTTAAACTCTTGACAATAATTCTCTCAAAAAATTCTCTCTAAGTATCTGATCCCCTTTCTAGTATCTCTATACCCCTATTTATAGCTTGATTCACTCCAGATTGTCTATCTATTCCCAATCTAATGGTCCAACTGAAATCTAACCGAACTGGAAGTGTCTAACAGAAGATATTTCATAGATTTTGAAACGCTCTATCTTTCAGTAGTTCATTGGCTAAAATAGATTGCAAGATGCTCCCTTCTTTTAAAAAGAAGAGGGACACTTGGCCAATTCCTTAAAATCCTTCTTATTACCAGAAAACAACACTTGGCATGTTTCACAACACTTACTGAAGACACACGACACTTTTTGCATAACTTATACTCTCTTGTGTCTTTGCTCAGGAGTGTTCCACCTTTGACACCTATCGCAATCCGCCTCTTCAAAAAATTAATAACTTTAATAGAAATAAGACCCACAACATTTCTTGCCTGAGCAACTTTTAAAAAGGGGCATAGGGACAAGTGGCAGCCTCTACTTTACTTAACTAGGAATATGTGATGATCTCCACTGCATTTAGCTATCTTTTGAGAAACCTATGGAAGGTGACACGTGCTGGTCTCCACTTTACTCTATTTATATTATAGAAACAATTTGGTCTCATTTCATATCTACACAGATAGTGACACTTAGCAGCTTCCACTTGTTTTAGAAACAAAACCTGAGACCCACCACAGTCTTTGTTATATCGGTGAAGTAAAATGAAAATAATTTAGATCTTGACACGTGGTGGCTTCTGCTCTCTTCAGCTGAGATACGTGGCATCTTCCATCACTTTTAGAAAATCAAAATTGAACCTTTTGTGATTGTCACTTGGCACTTCTGCCTGATCTTGATACTAAGCTTGTTGAAACCTTCCACTAAAAAGAGATTTGAAATGTGGATGCTGATATGAAATGCTTGAAACATGGATGTTGATATGAAATGCAGATGTTGACACTTGTCACACTCTGCTGAGTTGCTATGAGGTAGATGGAAATCTCCGTAGCCTTACTAAAATTATGAAAAGTGCCTCAGATGATGACACTTGGAAAGTTTCACTTTTTTTTGACACTTAGCCAAAAATGAATCAAAAGGATAATATATCTTGTGCTCTATTTCAAAACTTTGTTGTTTCAGACCAAAGTATGTGGGAACAAAATTTTGCAGTGTGCAACTAAAAAATAGAATGAAACGTAGATTAATTTTTTACTCTACAAATAATTTGGACAAAGTAATGTTAGTTAGACACTTTCATTTTATATGTATGATTTACATGATTTTGAAATATCATGTTAGAATGGATTTCTTTATGGTACACTTCAGGCTCTTAAAAATCATAAGGCACATGGGTACTAGCTTATCTCTTTAGATTCCTACACCATCACTATATACTCATAAATGAAGGGAAGGCCTCTACCTAATGAGTAATTATGCATGGGATTGATTTTTTGTGATTGGTGTGGAAAAGTACTTGGATGATGCTCTTACTTCTCATAGTAGTACTTATTTGGAGACTACACTTGAGATTACCATATATACTAGAGTTTAGGGAACTCCTTCTTTGTAGAGCCTTGTATCTTATATTTTGTATTTGTATTTATTATTATTAAACATTATCTTTGATGAGAGGTAACTATTTAATCATTAGACATTGATATTAGTGGCTATATATTTGTACTAGTTGTGGTTGAAAATATGTAGTTACCTTCTATATTCAATTATGATGTGTTTCATATGATGCTAGTGATTAGTAATAGGTAGTTGTTACACGCTTATTTTATAGTTAATATATTTAGTGTGCTTTATCTAGATCACTAATTATATTCTCATGGTGAATTATAATGAAATAATATGTTAATTAAATACGAATATATATGTTATTCTAAGTAGATCATGGTGGGGTTGTTACATGTGGTATTAGAGCTATGGCTCGAACTCTAACACCTAATGAGTCCACTAATGTTTTCTTATCCTTATGTTTGCCAACAATAATAATGGTTAAATTGAGAGTATCTAGAGAGGGTCATTCATATATCAATGATAATAACCCTCCATTTGATCCTAATTAATTTGTCATTGAGCAAGTAGCAAAGTTGGATCAAATTCTCACAACCATGAATAAAACTAGGGACTAGATTTCAGCCCTGAAATAGGAAGTTCATGGGCATGAAGAGGAAGAAAACTAAGATGAACTTGAAGATCAACCCATTGATATGGAAAACCCATAGGATGTAAGAGAACTAGTAGCTTAAGAGTTTTCTAGAGATATGAAAAAGGTGGATCCACCTATGTTTGATGGAACAGTTTTGGGTGATGGAGCTGAATCATGGTTGACTAAGATAGAGAAGTAGTTTGAGATTTTAAACTACTCCAAAGTCACTAAAGTGGTATTTTATTTTATATCTACATAAGTGGGAGTATATTTTATTTAATTAAATATGTCAAGGAAGGCATAGTTCATAGTGAGTCTCATAAGATTTGAAATCCTATCCCATGTTTTTTAAAATCTAGAATTGAAATCTTGCTTAAAATATTGTGGAGCTCTTTTGATAGTGGTTGATTTCTCATCCAAAGATAAATAATTACTCTTTTCTTCAAACCTCTTACTCAATTTTTGTCCTAGTCAATCCCATGAATCAATAGAATTAGGAGTCAATGTTTTATACCAATCTAAATCCTTTTCCTTAAATGAAATAGTTAACAATATAATAGACACATTATCTTGAGTGATATTATGAATATTTAATAAATTTTCCATATCTCTAATTTGCTCAATGGGAATAATGGTGTTTACATGTGTAACAATAGGGTAGTAGATGTACCAATTTTCACTAGAAGCATTATTAATCAAAATTGAAATAATATACATTGATGTTGTTTAACTTAATCAACACATTATATTAATAATTAAATTTCTCCCTTCACGTTGGTTGTTACATCATTGGATAGGACATGTTATATCCATGTATGGAGAACCTAGTGACATGTAGTAATGTACTAGTTAAGTGAAGTATATTTTAGACTTGTAATGCCTCAGAGTAGAATCTTGCTACATCATGATTGGAGTTATGATATTTAGTGTATCCTCATGTATGGATTGATGACTATTGTAGGTAATGGACATCCATGATTCTAATAATTTATGTTTACCTATGTGGGTGAATTTTACATTTGATTAAATAACTTAATCTCTTATGAGTGTCTTTTGTATTTTGACTCTTTGAGTTAGGTATTTCCCTCACATTTTCTAGGTAGCCATTATTTGTTTATATAAGAGTTGCACCAAAAATCAATTAGCTTCTATTAAATATATTAGGTCTAATTTATTAAGAAACTATTTAACTGAATCATCTAATATGTGGAACATCAAGATAATAGAAGGGAATTATATAAAGGATAAGTCATAATCATTTGTGACCTATTTTATGAAGTGATGAGGATTGATAGTTGATCCCATGATTTTTTTCTTTAAACATGAAATGTTTTGTGGTACATTGAATGTGTACCCTTAGGAGCACTCGTACCCTCTTAGAGTTATTAAAGGGTTGGTTTATCAAGTATCTTGATGGTGATGGTTATATAAGATGTTTGATTAGGTGAGTGCATATCATATTTCATGAGTCATGAACAAGATGTTCCAACAATATTTTTGATCACTTAGATCAAACACCTTGAGAATGATTACATCCTTACTTGGTAATCAAGTCACCTCTGCCACTTTTGTTTCATATTGTGAGTGTGAAAAAATCATGAGATGATTCTCACTTAAGAACATATGAATTTTAGATAGAGATTTGTGTTTTATGTAATTTATTCCTAGGGGAGGTAATCCCTAAATACCAATTATGGATTGGCACCACCTAGTGCATTGGGAAATCTCCTTGTAGTAGAGTGTAGTTATCTTTGTTGAGGATTCCTATGTGTTAGGAGTTTTCTCATGGATTAGCACCCCATATGTTTATGTGGATTTAGAAGAGGTGTCATCTCAAATATCTATCATAGAGGTGATTTTTTACTCTCTCATCCTCCTTTGACATCATTATAATCCCATTAAGTGGATTAATATTTTCATGATGTTGATTAAGTGCTCCCTTAATCAATTTTTTTAAAATGTTATTTTGAAAATATTCCCTAGAGTTAGTGGGATATTATCTTCTACTTCTTGTTTATAGATAAGTTTTAGGAATGGAATATATTGATGCATTTGTGGTTAATATTTTTTTCCTTTTGGTTGTGGAAACAGGTTGTGATACTACAATTATAGGTTTGGTAAGTGTGTAATGATTTTAAAAACTTGGGTTGTAGTGTTTTATTCATACCATGTGAGGTTATCTAAGATTTTTGTTTTTAGATGTTAGTTTTCTACTTTGCACTTGTGTATTTTTATAATCACACTTTCTAGTTCTACTTTATCTAAACTTGTGAACTTTGACCACATGGAGTGGTGAACCTTGAATTTATATTAGTTTTGGAATAAGATTTATAAGTTGATTATAATCATTATGGTATGATTCACCATTTATTATATTTGTATTATTCTCATATTGCTTAAAATATGTTGTTTTGATGAGATATTTATGTACCTTTTTCATAGAGCAAGTATGGAATAAGACATGCAGAACATCTTGTCAGTTTAAGGGGTTGAGATATATTTATAACTTGTTGTGTAACTAGATGAGAAAGTAGGGAGGTATTGTCTCATTTATTCCATTTATAAGGTTTCAAGGATGATGTGATCCTTGGCCTTTATTTTTTATGTTGATTTTTAAATTATTTCCTCCTAACTATGAATATAATAGAGATGGGTTAAGCTGTGAAATTTGATATTAGTTATGTTTGGATAATGGTAACTTAATGAAATTATGGAAGGTTTGTATGGTTTTTTTATTCTGATGGATATTGATACATCTTGAATTATTTAGTGTATGCCATTATCCTCTAGGAAATTTTAGTATGGATTTGTGATTCATTGAACCATGTGAATATTTTGGAGACCATTAGGTCATGAAGACCTAATGGATGAGTGGTGAATTTGAAATGTGATTACTAACATATGGGAGTGGATCCTATTTAGTCTCACATTGAGTTGATATTTACTGATTTTAGATTTGACAAGAGGAGCTTGTCAAATATAAAATTTTACAAGGGGACTTGTCAAATTCAATTAAATGGCCATACACATGTATTCTAAATAATGTTTATTCCTTAATTTTGTATACATTAGAAATATATTATTTATAGTTATTATTCATCATCATACTTATTTGGATCTACATAGAGTATCAACAATATTAAGATGTCATATTTATCAAGAGCTACATAGAATAACAATGGTATTGACTTATACACATCATTATTTCTATGTTCTCTATACACTTTTCTAAGGAATGATACAAATAATCTATAGGTTAGAGAGGTGTGTAGAAGGGCTAGGAGGCTTTGTGGAACTCTGCATGGCCATTTGTTTTTTTTATTTTATAATTATTTCATATTATTATGGTTAAATATTAAATTTAGGAAGTTGGTGAAATTATCACTAAGATATGTGGAACCCTTCTAGTTGTTGGAAGTGGTCAATCCTATAGCATATAGGCTTGCATTACCACCAAACCTAGCTCTATTACATAATGTATTCCATGTTTCTTATCCTAAAAAGTATATCTTTGATCCTTCACATGTGTTGGATTTGAATGCTTTGTAGGTTTTGGACCCTGGGGTGGTCATGGTAGAACCAATTAGATAAATTGACACTTTTGTTTGCATAATAGAGAGATATTATAGTGCAAGGTCTTATGGGAGAAATAATCTAAAGATAATGCTACTTGGGAAGACTATGATGATTTATATAGGTGATTTCCATATTTATTTGATTTATTTTATGCTTCATACTATGTTATTTTTCTACTAAATAATTTTTTTAATTCAGAACTTACATTTGAATAAGTGTCATGGGGACGATGACCAACTTTAGTGGGGAATGATGTTATATCCCAATTCCTCACTAATAAAATCTACTTTATTATCCATGAATTTCTATGGTTGGAAATTCAATTTGACTATTATTTGATTAATCTATAAGTCATATGGTGTTATGGGACATATGTATGTTACTTTGATTTCAAGATTTTATTACTATGAGTAAGTTATATTGTATACTCTTTACATTGTGATCATGTTGATTTATTATTTTAGTTCTATTTTATGATATATATGTCCTTATGTTATGGACTAACTACCTTCTTATCATGAGTTGGATATACGAGATATTCATCCCTTAGAACATGACTAAGGGAGAGGATCATCAGAGAGGGTGACATAGATGGAGGTGTTATGGGATGATATAAGAATGGATAGAACCCCTTCATACACCATATTAGGTAGTACACATTATATGCATTGATTGAATTATTAACATTAATACATTATTTATGTTATATGCATTTATATAAGTGTTTATGCATATTGGTTATGTGTTAGTTTAAATTTATGCTTATGTGGAATTAATTTTGTTTTATTGCATTGTGGTACTATGTGCTTGTGTCATGTTATGGAGTTCATAATTAAACATAAATTTTGTGATTCGATTACTACTTCAAATAGCCTAACCATCATGTTTTGATGTAATATTTATGGATTTACCATTTTTATATTTAAAATAATATTATTAAATTTATATTAGTCAAGTCATTGTGATTATTTATTTATATTCAGACATATTATTATTTTATTTGAAAAATATAAAAATAAATAAAATAAATAAGATAATGATATTGTATTATAATTATGGCATAAAGTGAATAAAACCAGTAAATCAATTGTATTATATTGAAATTGTGTTAGAATTATAATAAAAATGAATGAAGTAATAAAATAAGAAAATATATGTGTGAAAAAATGAAACATCAAACATTAAAGGAAAGGAGCAAGCTTTAAATAAATAAAAATATATTCATACAATGCAAAAAGAAGGAGAAAATGGGAGTGAAGCATAACATAGAGGATAATAAGAGCATAAGGGAAAGAAGTGTGTGTGTGTGTGTGTGTGTGTGTGTGTGTGTGTGTGTGTGTGTGTGTGTGTGTGTGTGTGTGTGTGTGTGTGTGTGTGTGTGTGTGTGTGTGTGTGTGTGTGTGTGTGAGAGAGAGAGAGAGAGAGAGAGAGAGAGAGAGAGAGAGAGAGAGAGAGAGAGAGAGAGATACCATGCATTAGGTAAAGAGGAAAGAGACACGACATAGGATATCTTCTATTTTGGGCTACTTCAACATGGACACTTATACTAGGTAGGTGGCACCTTTGAATTATGAATATATATGTATGTTCTATACATAATAAGAGCATAAGGGAAGGAGTGTGTGTGTGTGTGTGTGTGTGTGTGTGTGTGTGTGTGTGTGTGTGTGTGTGTGTGTGTGTGTGTGTGTGTGTGTGTGTGTGTGTGTGTGTGTGAGAGAGAGAGAGAGAGAGAGAGAGAGAGAGAGAGAGAGAGAGAGAGAGAGAGAGAGAGAGAGAGAGAGAGAGAGAGAGAGAGAGAGAGAGAGAGAGAGAGAGAGATACCATGCATTAGGTAAAGAGGAAAGAGACACGACATAGGATATCTTCTATTTTGGGCTACTTCAACATGGACACTTATACTAGGTAGGTGGCACCTTTGAATTATGAATATATATGTATGTTCTATACATAATTTTGAGTGTATATGTTGTCATAGTAAATGGTGTCTTACAAGTTCTACATCAGTTAAGTGTCTAGCATACATATAACCAATGATACATATAGATGTATGTGTGAATTATTATTAGTTGATATTCAACCATGAAATATATGTCCGTATAAGTATGGAAATATGTTTATAAACATATTTATAGTAGTGAACTTTTTATATTTAAAAATATATATGAAACCAGGATCAATGCATATATAGTATATCTAAAACCATATAACAACTGATGATATCCTTTTATACTTTTAAATTTTAAATAAAAGTCATAGTCAATGTGTACTTATAACTTAACTAGTTATTATTTAATCATTTTTTGAAATGTGATATAGGTGACAGTGATATATGTGATCTACCTATTCTTGATTTCTAAGTATTATATCATGCTAGAAAAACCTGATATATGGGTGAACTAAAACTATATATTTGATATATGCATCGACATAGTTTAAAACCACATGAGATGTACTTATATGATGGTTAGGCTCAATATATATGAGTATAATTATATAATATAAATATATGCTACACATATCTTTTAATTGTATAAGTGTATGAATATTTAAGTAGATCACATATATCCATTGACATAGCTTAAAACATGATATAGGCGGTAGTGATATATGTGATAGTTTAAAACTTGATATAATGTGAAACTATATATAACAAGTCAGACACAATCTTAAACTTGGTGTAATTATTTAGTTGAGTATTATTTTAATATATATGGTATTCCCTTATCCTCATCACTGATATTTAACTAGATTATATATCACATGAGATATAAAACTGCAACATATATATATATATATATATATGTATATATATATATGTGTGTGTGTATATATATATATATATATATTGTATGATATAACAAATTAATATATATTTACGCAAATTATATCATATCACCCTAATACCATATCACTATTGACATAACATCCTAATATATTCTTATTTTATTCTACATGATAGCTTGGTATTAATGATATATATATATATATATATATATATATATATATATATATATATATCATTAATACCAAGCTATCATGTAGAATAAAATAAGAATATATTAGGATGTTATGTCAATAGTGATATGGTATTAGGGGTGATATGATATAATTTGCGTAAAATATATTAATTTGTTATATCATACAATGTGATTGGAATATAATCCAAAAAATATATAGTTATATCAATGGTGATTATAATCCAATAAGGATTATGTGTTATACCCATTATCCAAGTATATTTTTATGATACATACATACATACATACATATATAAATAAATATATATATATATATATATATATATATATATATATATATATATATATATATATAACTAAGTATTTTATTCAAGTATGTAGGTTTATCAAATTACATATAAAAGTATACAAGGGCAATCTGAGTATGATAAAAATTGAGAATTACAAAAAAGATTATCAATGTATATATTTATAGGATCATCTAATAAAATGATATTTATATATAATATGTGCTAAAAATATTTATTCATATATAATATGAACTGTGGTTATTATGATTATCTTACTGTGATAATAATTGAATATGTATAATTAATTATTTAAATAGTGGATATATATGAACTAAATACAGGTTGACATTCAAAACTATGAATAAATATATGCACAAGATGTGAGAAGGCTAAGTTTATGTTTGTGGATGAGGTATTTCTTCAAACTCTTTGAAGAGACTAAGTAATGTATCTGAAGAATACTAGTTTTATATAAAACAAGTTGATGGATTCAAACCTATAGTAAAATATATAGATAATATGGATAGATTGTTTTAGGTTACAAACACATTAAGGAACTATATCAATGCCTTATATGGTGAATTTGAATTAGATGTTGATTTGATTTATTTTTGAGAACCAATAGTAAATAATGAGAGCAGAATATTGATATAAAAGGTCTATTGTCTATAGTACTCAATTTATATTAATATATTGATGATTCATGAAATTAATGATTATTGAAATCCTATAAAGTCCTTGACTATAATTATAAATAAATGTTAGTATATATGCATACAATATTAAAAACTTGTGTGCGGTAAATATTATGAGTATTAATATATACAATTGTTTATACATATATGTCATATATTAGTGCATCGTGATGTGTGCCTATAATTTATGGTTATTTTGACTGGTAAAGACCAAGTTATAGATTCCTAAAGAATGTAAAACTATTTATATATGCATAAAATCTCCTAAAATATAAAAATTTGTTTAAACAAAACATTATGTTTTCATGAGAATTATGACTTTATTTATAATTATTGGTTGGTTATAATTGAGTAGTGTGTACATAAAAGGATGAACTATGATATTGGTGTTTGTCATAAAATGAATTGTATTTGAATCTACTTACATAAATTAGTAGTATGCAGTCTAAGCATAGATTACACCTGGTTGGTATAAACTAAATTTATTGGTTATTATTATGTGTTAAATGATATAGTGGAGGTTTATTCATATGCTCGATGCATTAAATGTATGCATTTTAATTTTTATTATGTTTAGCATGTTTTATGCCTGCTAGTAGGAAGTAATATGTATGAATATGTTGGTTATATTCATGGTAAACAAATCTCATATTGTTGGTATTAAGTAAGTAGTGAGACATAATTCATCATCTTATTATCATCACCAATCTCAAATCAAGGTAATCTGATCAAGTGGTGTGTATGAAGTTGAATGATACTAGAGATGAATAAATATTGAATACTTTGGCCAAAGTAATGTTAGTTAGACATTATC